>RJWT010011635.1:0-23145 GCA_004365215.1 Cuniculus paca
GAATATTTTATTTATAACTTCTGCAGAATACTTAGCTCAATACACTGATATTAGTATCATATATATTGGTTAAGAATGAATAAAAGAATTAAAAGATTAATTTGTGATGAATTAAGCAGGGATCCCTCAAATCTTTTCTCATTGCTGATAATTGAGATGAGTACTTTCTTCCATTTCGGTTTGTGAAGAAGATTCATGCTCTGGGACCATCAGCAAAACAAAACAAAACAAAATTTATTGAAGTTATTTTTCTTGATGTCAGAGAATTTGTATTTTAAAAATGCATGTATTTCAAAACTATACATGAATGAAGAAAATATGCCAGATATTATTTCTCCAGGCCATGTTTCTTTAACAACATAGAATAGTAAATTACAATTCTACTATCAATGAATATTTTCTATGTATATTGTAAATTCTAATGTCTTTATCATATGGTTCTTGAACTGACTCAGGTTTCCCGTATGCTGTAAAATAAGTTTCTAAAGCCCAAGAAAGTTCATTTGTTTTCTCTTATTCTTCATTGAACTGATAAGGAGCATCATATGGGCCAGATGAGAACTCCTCATTCTCATCCTTCTACATTAGTGAGAGCCTTTAAAGGCTTACTTATTCAGGTGATAATTTTTTCAAACACACATCAATTGTATAATTTAATTGTGTTCAGTGAAGTGGAATAAGCAGTTAAGAATTATTTCAATCTTACATTTTCTAATCCAAGGGATAAGAAGGCATGCTATTTATTCAGTATGTAATACTGAAGGTAGAGAAGATCTGCACAGCAAAGAAAACTTACAGACCAATTTTACTCATAAATATAGGTATTAAATTACTTCACAAAATATTAAAAAATTGTATACAATGGAAACTGGATGCATCTTAAGAAAGTAAGAATAATTTAACACTAGAAAATCCTTAAGTATAATTCATCATAATAATAGGCAAAGATGTTCCAAAGCTTGTAATTTTTACACATTTTTAGGTTAAAATCTTTTGTTTAATAAATCTTTTATGTGAGGTGAGTAAAACTGATTAAATTTCACAACTAGTCATGGTATAAAAATAAATTATCAGCCATATATGAATGTATATGCCTGTAATCCCAGTAACTTGGGAGACTGAGGCTGGAGGAGTTAATAAAATAAAACAAATTCTTAGAAACTAGTACAAGAACATCCATCTTAAACTGATAAAGGCCATTTACTAGCAACTTATAGAAAACACTAGGTTAAATATAGGATTGCTTTTGAGGTATTTATTAATTCAATAACATCACAAAAGTAATTATGGAGATTGAAAAGAATGAAATCAAACTGTTTCTTAAAATGATATGATTGCTTACATAGAAAACTACCTTTCCCCAGAAGATGCTATTAGAATCTGGAAACATAAACTAGTAAAGAAAACATGACAAAAATGAGCACAACAGTGAAAAAATTTAAGAAATTATGAGAACTTTGAAAAGGGGAATTAGTTATATGAAGATATATATCATGTTCATGGATTTTCTTATTTACTTTTCTCATTGCTGGAACAGAATGACTGACACTCAAAATTAAAGAGGGAAAGGGTTTATTTAACTGACAGTTTGTAGAGGTTTCAGTACATAATCAGCTGACCGCAAGGCAAGAATGGTGTTCCAGAGGGACAGTGGTTCATGGTGGCAGAAGACAGCAAAAGCAACAAAAGCAAAAGGAGAGAGGCAAGACTCTTTCCCTCCTTTACATTGTATGCAGGTCACTCACCCTGGAGCCGGTGTAGCACTCACACCCCCAATCCTAGCACTAGACAATTAACCTATCTTAAACTCTAGATTCAGCTTCCTCCGGAAAGTTTACCCCTCTCCCTTAACCACATGAGATTTGGGAAGACATCCAGATACAAACCATAGCATGGATAGTAAGATTTAAAATTATGTATTTTCAACTTTCCACATGTCAGTGAAGGAAAATAAAATCAAAATTCACAGAGTACAGTATTCTCACAGACACTTAACAAAGTGATTCCAAAATGTATATAGAAGGACAAAAGAGCAAGCTTAGCCCAAAACTTTCCTGAAGAAATAAATAGTTGGCACATGTTTCACCTGATTATCAGGATCTAGTAACCAGTGAAGTGTAGTGTTGGTACAGGGAAGTACAAGTAGGCTAATAGGACAGAATTTAAATCCCAGAACAAGACCTATACACTTGTGGTTATATGATTATGACACAGGTGATATTATAGATAAATGGAGAGAAAAACTATTCAGTAAATGTTACTGAGCAACTGTTTAGCAATGTGGAAAATTTGAAATCAGATCCTACTACAAACCATATATGAAAATATATTCCACACAGATTAAGGCTTAAGTATTAAAAGTCAAACTCAGAAGTCTGTGTAGAGGGATTTCTTTTTTAACACAAGGTTGGGAAAGTTTTTTATGGTAGTAGAAAATGTTAACCGTAAAAGGTTGATGAATTCAACAGCATTAAAAGTTAAAATAAAATAAAATTGTATTCTAAAAATACCACAAAGACAGTGGAAAAAAAATTTTAATCTGCAGTAAGATATATGGCCTTCATATAAATAAGAAAATAAAAATTGCAAGTAAATAATCATCTTTGGCAAACTAGCCACCTTATATATGCACAAAAGACATTGACAGTTCTTTCACAGAAAAAGTGAATGAATGGTTACTAGATTTAAGAAAATGTCCTAATCTACAGAGGTAATCTGAGAAATCCAGTCTGGACTGAAGTGAAGTGACTTAAAAGTGATACCATTTTATTTCCTCTGGATTGCAAAATAAAATAATAAAATAAAATAAAATAGTACAAAAATATTTGAAGATATAAGATATAGTACTATATACTGTCAGTAGGTATGTGAATTGGTATCCTTGTATTAGGAAATAATGTACCATTATCTCATAATGAACAGGTATATACTGTCTGACCTAGTCATTCCATTCCATTCATGAATATGTAACCCCAAAATACTCTTACACTTTTGTGGTGTATTCAGATAACAGGATAAAATTAAAAGTGAATCACTGACAATGATAAACAAATGAGCTGAATATCCAAGCCAGTTAGATAAATCATACAAGGATGATATCTTTCTCAATAGGGATCAATGCTATACAGGATGATAGATAATAGATAGATAGATAGATAGATAGATAGATAGATAGATAGATAGCAAAGTATCTGAGGTAAGCAACTTATAAAGAGGAAAGTTTTATTTGGTCTGAGTTTTTGAGCTCCCAGTCCACGACTGTGTGGCTCTTTTACTTTTAAGACTGTGGTGGAGAAACACATTATGGGAGCATATGGCAGAGCTAAACTGCTCTCCTCTTACTCAGAAAGCAAAAAAGAAGAAGATGGAGTGGGATTCTTGCTCTTCCCCTCAAGAGTATGTCCTCAGTGACCCGAGGAGCTCTCAGCAGGTGCTTCTCTTAAGGATTCCACCACCTCCCACTAGTGCCATCCTGGGGACAAAGTTTTTAATGCATGAACCTTTGAAGAAACATTCCAGAAGCTAATTAGAGCCAGCAGATAGATAGATAAAAAGATGATAAGTAGATGATAGATAGATAGATAGATAGATGGTAGATGACTGTTTGATACAGATATAGGTAAATGCAGTCCAAAAGACTGTTTTTCAAAGAGTAGGAAATCAGAAACACACAATTTTTTCTCTTGGTAAGGGGAGAAATGGGAACAATGATGAAAAGAAAATTTTGTCTATTCAGTATGTGAATGGCTTAAACAAACACTGTAATAGATGATCTCTTTCTACTATTCTGCTTCTCTCCTTTCTTTTTGCCCTGGCTGTTTTCAAAGCATTTTCTGTTAAAAAGTCACAGGAAATGGAAAAAGAGCAGGTGCCCCTGCACGGACGATCTTTTCTCATTTACTCCTCAGAAGAACCTGTAAAGTACAGGTAACTTTTCTCACTCTAAAAACACAAAAAAACTAAAGCCAAGAAAGTATAATAGTCTGAATAATGTCTTATAGGCTTGAAATGGTGGAATTAAGGTTTGAATTCACATTTGTCTTATGTGGCTCACTTTTGTAACAAGTTGCACAATTATGTCATGTGGTATGTGGTTTTTATCCTTTAAAATTAAAGGGAATTTTTCAGTAGGAGGAGGAAGCATTCTATTTTGCTTTTATCAACAAACTAAACTCTATGAAATATGGTATAAGATACTCTTATATAGAAATTATCTATATACCTGAAGAAATGAAGACACTTCCTAATATACACTTGTTCTAACATATTTTGAGTGATAAAAAAATAAAAATTACCATCAAAATTAAATTTAAATGTAATACCTTATATCAACATCATTAAAATCAATTCTTTTTAAATTAGAAACAAGAAGATTTTATATTTGTTTCAAAAGCTGAATCAAATAATTCCAGTAGCTGAGGGTCTATAGATTCTGTTTTGTTTTTTTTAATGATATAAACCACCATACCATTTTCTGTTGCCTTTGTAAGAAATTAACGTATCTTTTTGAAGTAGTCATAAATTTGAACAAACAGTAGATAATGATTCCACAATTTTTGAGATGTTGTTAGATTTCTGCAAAAAGGAGCATCTTTCTCTGCTCTGAATCATGATTTAGCTTATTGAGGAGCTGTTAGTGTTCTGTAGGATTTGTTCTCACATTTGAGATACCCAAGAGCAGGCATTCTAAACACCCGTGGGTTTAGAGAAATATACAATAGTGTTAAAGATGGCGATACTCACTTATCAAAAGTGTAGATACTCAAATAAAGTTCTAGAAATTATTTTTCATTTCTTTTTTGTTTTTTAAAAGAGATTATTATTATTCTGGTATGGACCCTGCAAAGGAGAGTTATGAGTCTCTTGTTAGATTTTGGTATTCTGTGAGTTATTCCCTAAGCAATCAGGTGCTCAGTTCTCATCTTCTCCAAGTAATTGCAGGAAATGGAAGTAATGTCTAAGGTACATGTCAAAAGCACTGCTGTTTGCTGGGCTCTTGCATAGTAAATGCTAGCTGATTGATTCATGGCCCTGCCGTGGATCTTTGTTCCTTTCCCATCCAGAACCTGCTGTGAGTTATTCTGGCAGGACTCTGAAAAAGATGTGTATATGCATGCAAAATGAATGATGTACTTTCAATTTCTAAGAAATCAGGAAAATACCTGGACTTTCAGTGTTAAAACCAACAATCTCAACCTGTCCTTTCTCAGGGCCCACCAAGTCTTAACTCCCTATAAAATGAATATATTTTTAAGCAGTAGAATATGAGGCTTAAAAGTATATAATCTATTTTGCTTTCTTATAAACTTCATTACTTCTTTTTCTTTGGTGACAATAGCTTAGACATAAAATTAAAAATTTTATGCATCTTTTGTTCCAGTAGTGTTAAGGAAAGAGAAAAATTGGAAGCTCCTCTTTTGTTTCTTCTATGCGTTTTTCAAATATGTTTATACTCTGAAAATTTTCTAGTGCTTCCTGTTTAGGCAGTGGATTTGCTATCAGCATGTAGTTGACATTTGGTGGGAATAAATTTTAGTGATCTATTGCATTGTGTAGTCACCATAATTAATCATAATATATGGTATATGTCAATATTCCTCAAAGAATAGATGCTTAGTAGTTTCACCACAAAAGAAACATAAGTTCGTGAGGTAATGAAAATGTTAATTTGCTTATCAGATCCTTTCTACAATAGATACATGCAGGTAAAAACATCACAGTGACCTCATATATACATAATTATTATTTGTCATTTAAGGTAAATAAATGCTGTTTTTAAAAAAATGTTTAATAACACTGAAAAAGTACAAATCTCAAATCTAGGCTTATATAATCCAATGAAGAGAGTAAACAAGTGATTAAATATAGCAAGTGTAAGCACTCAGAAAATATTGTTATATTCCATAAGTGAAAGGAAACAAGTAAATTTTCTTGAATATTTAACATTGTATACAAATATTGCAATGCAATGAAAGTGGGCATAAATATTTAATTTTCTCGTTATAGAAAACAAATTTTTAAAAGCTTTGAAGGCTATATCAGTGTCTGGTTGTTTCTTACCAGTCAACTTCATGAACCAACCAGCAGTGCCTGATCCTGTATCATCGAACTCAGCTTCCAGGAAAGAGGTTCCGGTGTCACAGGATAGGTTCCATGCAGCCCTCAGCCACCATACTGTGGTGTTCCCACTGAGTCCCACACATTTTAAACTCAGTCAGTTTGGCTGAGCTCTTACCCTCCTTCTAGGTCTTGTCATAAGTTTTTTTCCCTGCATCCTCTACTCCTAGTACATGATTATAGTTTTTTCATTTTCTGACTAACTGATCTTGCACACACTTAATTACAATTTTAATCTTTAATTATAACTTTTTAAATGAGGATATTAACTTACAGGATTGTCATAAAGATTAAATGTCAAGTACTTAATACTGTACTTTGTGTCTAGGAAGCTCTACATCAGTGGTAGCTATTGTACGATTCATGACCCACTGTGGCTAAACCGTTCCTTACCTGCAGGTATAATCCATGCCCAGTTCTCACAGGATATCCATTATTCCACATGATATCTATTATTCCTTTCAGCCCTTCAAGGCTTTGAAGTTTTGGGTGTCATTGCCAGCTAGTGCTAGATTTTGATAATTGGACTTTACGTAGTAGGGTTAGGAAGGTTGATGAGCTGGCATGAAGGTCACCCCTGATGGATGAAGAAGACCCTCTAGAGAATCTTTCACGTTCCTTTGTACTCTCCTTGCCTGTCAACCTATGAATGAAATACCATAAAAATTGCAGCATATAAGCATACAATGTGTTACATGAGCCCATGTCACAGATGAATTTTGTCAATTTAATCTGTATACAAGTGTGAAATGCAAAGGGATAAAATAACAAAAATGACAGATTTGGGCTCTAAGAAAGTCAATGAGACTATTTTTTTTGAACTTTTAAGGTCCCACAGGACCCACCCTTTCTCCTTGACAGCTCCTCCATGTTTCCTGGAAAGCAGCGCACAGTAAACTGTCAACCGCAGTATCCTTGGTTTGCTGCTTTGATGCTCCTGATAGTCCAAGCCAAGGTGGGCATCACCTCAGGCTTCATTTCTGCCTTGGCATGTCCCAGCAAAGTCTCTTTAGTGAGGTCACTTTTGTCCACGTCAGTCTTCTGTGATCACTGAATTTAAAATAAATTAATAGTACTTTTTATCAAAGAACTTTGTTAAAATATTAACAACAGTCTATTGGTCTTTTATATATTTATTTATTTAGCTCCTCAGAATGAAAGATTCACCAAGGCACATCTTTGTCTTATTTACCGTACAAAGTCCCTGGCACATCTTAGTTGAATTATTAAATGTGTGAATTAAACCTTCACTACCTATTTTTACCTAAGGAAGTTTGCTTCTCCAAGGACATTTTGACTCAGTCAACTTTATTCAACTGATTCTAGCTAACTCATTTTAAAGGAAAAGATATATGGAGGGGCTGGTTCTGAGGATATAGGTGGATGTGTGTCTTAGGCAGCGTCATGAGATTGAATCACCTCCATTTACTATTCAGATTCCCAGAAAACAGCATCTGATTGGCTGAACTTGTCCCTCTCTTGTGTAGTTGAGGACAGAGCACTGGACTGACATTGAGACTGAATGGAAAAGGGAGGAAAAATTGGGTTTTCAAGGAAAAACTGGTGCTGTAATCACGGGTAAGGATGGACAGGAAGAACCAATGGATGTCCATTATGTGCATGATCTCCATGTTTTTTATGTCATTGTTTTTGCAAAATCACGTAATGTTGGCTAAATAACTGAGATAATATTTCTTAGTTTTCTAAACCATTTACTTTTCCAAATCCACAGGTACCTGAGAAGTCATACATGGAGGACTTCTCTTGTACTCTGATTTTGTTTTATTATTATTATTATTATCATTATTAATTATCTACTTACCTAAAAAGGGTTTAAACTGCTACTTTATGTTCAGTAATATATGAAACATCATAGAAATTTACAAAATAACAATGAGACATTACACTTCCTTCCAGATTATGTTCCAAATGTGAATCAAAACATTTGGCACTTTAAGAAAGTGGTACAATAAAAGATTGTATCAACATTGTAAAGTTAATGACCACTATTTTTCCTACATTTCTACAAAGAATATAAAATTCTTTATTTCCAGAAAGTAACTTATATTCCTCCAAATTCTTTGGATGAGTTAGAGTAAAAAATATGATTGTTGACCTCCACTCGAGATATCCTTAAACCACTGATAGAGTTGCTAATTGTTATATAGATAAGAGAAACATGTTTAAAGTGAAGTCCACATTTTTTCATGGCACTTAGGTAGATATCATTATCTTTCACTGAAGAGTAGCAAAGTGTTGGGTCCAAGAGGAGTTGGATTTTGGACATGGTAGGTAAGGTCAAGTTGCTTGATCCTCCTCCAAGCTGCTCTTTACTTTTTGTGAAAAAATATACATTATTTCCAGCAGAAAAAGAAATGAATCAGAAAGAGAGAGAACTCTAAAAGAATTTAAAATGTGGATAATTACCAAATAATGAACATAAAAAACTGTAGTTGTGTCACAAAAGGAAATTTACCTTTCTTAATACCTTCAAGTTGAAATATTGAGACAGAAAATTAAAAGATATTTTTTCCTATGTAGTCTGTAGGGTAGACTTAATTTTATCATAGAATTTAGTGCACTCTCAATTTTGTCATTTTCTTTTAGTTATTTTTGGCTCTCCACAATTTATTTTAGCTATAAAATCTTGTAGAAATACATGCATCAAATGATTGCAGATAGAATGTTAGTTTTACAAAAATTTAATTTTCAGAGCCAGGCATGGTGGTGTATGCCTGTAATCCCAGCACTCAGGGGACTGAGGCAGCAAGATTGCTGCAGGTTTGAGGCCAGCCTGGGCTACAAAGTGAGTTCAAGGCCAGCCTGAACTGCATAATGAAACCCTGTCTCAAAAAGATTAAAAGAAAAAAAGAATTTAATTTACAATATTGGAGGATGCAAAGAATGACTGAGGAATTGACTATATTAAAAAAATTTGGCAAATTTTATTTCTCAAGTCCTTGAGATTCATGAAGACTGAGTATAGTACTTAACACTCCATAAACTTATTTAACTGCAATATCTTTCTATTTTTTACAGAGAATCTTGAAGATCTATTATTGAATGATAAACATTTTGGAAAATGCTAGATTATATCATCTAGTTCTTACTCTACAGAAATATTTGTTTCAAATAATGACATTTACATAATGATTTCAAAAATACTGAGGAATTATAAATATACTTTAAAAAAGAAGTAGGTATTTTCTGCTAAACTATCATTTAGAGTATTACAATCAAGCATATCTTGGTTTTGGTGTATGATATTGCAATAGCAAATTAAATAAAACAATTTTAAAGCTCATTATCACATTATGACTCTTTAAAATAAAAAGTAGTATGCAATTTACTTTAACCTTTGCCCTCGTTGTTGAGCATTCCATGAGTTTCCCTAGTCAGTATGTGAGTTTCATTTAATATTTATGTAGCATAAACTCATGCTGTGTGGCTACACATATTATAAATTTAGCAGACTCGAAAGACTTTTTTAACTTCTTCATTTGACTATTTAAATTTTGTAAGGTACACTGCTTCAATTTTCAATGTATATTTTTTTAAATGTAATGGCAATCTATAAAGAGTAGCTCATAGATAAGCATGTGTATTTTAGCACAATTGTACTCTTTAGAAGCGGCACTTTAGGAGGCGGAGATCATGTAATGAGCTATATGGCACTTTGCATTGCACATGCCTAAGTGATCTGTGTTACAGTATTATTGACATCACTGATCCCCGTTGTGGTGCTTTGTGACAAATGGACATATGATGCTATTCTGTGCCTGGATATGTGTAGGAAACCATTCTCCTCCTACGGAGACAGATGTTAGGCTTCTCAGTGACCCGCAGTGCTAGTGTTCCTGGTGTTATGCTTCCATTTTTGCCTATCATTTTTCCAGAGTCAAATACTGAACTGAGCACAAAACCATCACATTGTTAGCAAATGCCCACATTATCTATACATATTAAGCTTCTTTGAGTACTGTGACTGGTTGTTTTGAAAAAATTGACATTATATTGTGTGGTGCTGAGAATATTAGAAACAAGTGCCAACCATGGAAAGAAGCTAGACGCTCCACAGTGAATGCATTGTTACGGTATTTCAAATGCTTTCATTGTTTGTTCTTTTTGAACAGGGAAGTTTGTGTGTTTTGTAGGAGGCATTTAGTGGTCAGAGTTGGCAAAAATAGTGAAGACAAAGTCTTCAGACACATATTTCCTTCTAAACTAGACAACTCTACCATGTACTGTAGCTAATCAGTGTGTATCCAGCAGCAACCGTGGGTCACAGGGATACCTGGGGCAAAGTGATCAAGGGATCCGCATAAAAACATCCTTCAAGATATGACCAAGAATCTCAGAGCCCATAATTTAATAAAAGCATTCCAATAATATCTTTTATATACAAAAATAGCAAAATAGAATTTATTCAAGGATTCCCAAAAGGACAAAGGAAAAGCAGAAAATGTAGTTTAATGGACTCTAAAATTAAGGCAATAATATAATGTTTAGTCTGATCTATAAGAATTCTATGCATTGATTCATGGAAGAGAGAAGATACATACCCAGTAAGGGTATTTAAACATATGAATTAGTCTGCAAGAGAAAATTTTGTAGGTGTGAAATTAAAAGAATGAAAAAGAGAGCTTCTATGAAGCCTGCGACCTGTGCATGATTGCTTATTCATAGAATGAGGCTCTTTTACTCCAAATAAGGAGAATGGCAGTGGTGCTGGAGAGAATATAAGAAATGTGTCCTACTGAGTGAAAAATGTGTCTTTCTAACTCACTTTTTAAAAGATTCTACTTGGATTGTTCTTTCTTCCTCAGAACTCCTGATATCCAAGAAATAATTCAGTGTGACCTGTCCTACTTCCTAAACATCTCCCAGTGCTCCACTCCCACTGTCACTGGTTTAGGTCCAGCCTTCATCATTCTTGCCTGGACTGCCACAGTGATCTTCGAATACCTCTTACCCTCCCACCTTCTTTTCAACACCTCTCAGTGCATCGTCAGAGTCAATTTCTAAACACAAATCTGATCACATCACTCTGATGTTCACAATCTTTTACGACCATCCATCCCCAAATTCAAAAGCTAAGCAGGCCATGTGAGGACCTTCATTCCCTTTCTCCTCCTCTCTGATTGCTTCCTAAAATAAATGCTCCCCAGCTACTTGGCCCACTCTGAGAATTTTTGTGTACTCTTTGGCATCGTCTCATTCAGGAAGCCTTTGGGGGGCACTATCTGCCTTCCCAGTGTATGGGAGGAGCTCCCCACCTCCTGTCAGAGTGTCTTATGTACCATGTTTACCATATGTTATCATGACTGTCTTTTCTTCTCTGTGGCCTTCCCTAGCCCATGAATAACTGTGTAGTTTTATTTTCTTCAACTGTCATAGATAATATTCTTGTTGTTTTGCATGTATGATGTAATATTCACACTATATCCCACATGAAGACTTAAGAATTTTCACTTACTCAACCGATATGATGTCCAGATCATGATTTCATTCAATAAATGACCAGTGAGAAGCCAAGGCAGACCCAGGACTGAGGGTAGCACCCACACCTGCTCCCTCCTCTCCAACTGTCCTTGCATGTCAGAGTTCTTTTCTCAAGTTAAAAAGAGGATATTCCCATCCAGCCTGAGGTTAGAGACAGTGCACTGACCAGGTGTAAATACAAACCCACACTCCTATCCTGATCAAGAGTAATCAATACCTCTTAAAACATGGCAGCAAAATTAGTTGCCTGAACCCATACACTGTGTAAAAGTACTGGATGAGTCACCTAACTCACAAATGCAGTGGGACAGCATGGTGGCATTTCTGCAGAAATAACCAAAGGCCTTGTGGAGACAGATGGAGGAAGAGAGGGCATCTACCACAGCTCCCTTTGAGTGTGATATCACTCAGCACCGGACTTTTCCTGCTATGCTCTGGCATGACCAGGACACACAGCTCGAACTGTTCTGCAAATGCACAACTTTGGTTGATTCTGTGTACACTGCATAATGCACTCGCTGTCTTTAGCAGAGCTGCCATGAGGGAACTGAGAGTCAGGGACACAGACAGACGCTTGGAATATTGCTTGGAATAAGGCAGATTTTACAACAGTCCTTCAATCCAATTTGCAGTAAATATTAGATATTAAAAAGAACCTCTTTAAAAAAAGTTATTCTTCATACAAAGATGATAAGAAAAGCCATATTTTTCAAAAAGCCATATTTTAACCTAGATTCATTTGAGAAAGTCTTTTATTTATTATGTATTATTTATTTGACTATTAAAAGTTCTCATTTCTCAAAGCCTTAGGCACATGAAAGAAATATAAATGGAATAATTAAATCTAATAGTTAATATCCTCAGGAGAAAATCAATGTCATGTTATTGTTTGCAACTTAATTGAAGAAATCACTTAAAACATGGAACAATTTACAGAATTTAATGAGGCCTTCACTCTGGCCTACAAAATGAGGAGGTTGAGTTGAGGGCTTCTTCTTTTCTTCTTTATATATCACCATGACTCCAGTCTTTGTAGCTTACTATATTTGTGATTCTTTTTATTTTCTGTGCTTTATTAAATATTTATTGAAATATATGTATGTATAGATGGATATGTTTGTATATATTTAATATATATATATATATTTATTTTTCTATTTTTGTCTCTGAGTTTTGTTTCTGGATTGGAAAATTGATTAGAAGAAAAGTCCTCAAACAGCCCTGGTCATGGAGCACTCTTTCATTTGTATAATGGGTTAAAGAGGAAACATGTTACTTCAACTCCAAATTTCCATATCTGCCATTAAAATATTTTCCACTCCAAAAACTGTAAAAAGTCCTTGCCAAGATTCAGGCAGCAACTGTCGTCCCTGACTGGATTCAAGCCATCAGAGGCCCATAGCCAGGCTCCTAAACCGAGTCTTCCTCCTCTATATGGATCCTAACGGTCTGCATTTAAATCTATTCCACCTGTCATATGGGCTGTGGTGGAAGCCTGCCCTGCACCCCAAACAGGGAAGGTTGACAGGTAGTGTTTCTGCCCACATTTTAGTGATTTCAGCTCACCAATCTGGTCAATGCTCCTACGTACTTAATAATCCAGAGATTGTTAGGTAAAATAGGACTGTAAAGGAAGGAAAGCACTGGGAGACACTGAGCTGAAGAGGGCAAGGCACATCCCACACCTTGCATTTCACACTTTCTTGGGACTTGATTGTTTCCTTTAGTTATTTCAGCCTTCTCTATATCTAGACTGCAGTGCCAGCTCAGGACTTGGAACACAGGAAGTTCCCACACAACAGTTGGATAGGTGAAGAATGGATGGGTGCATGAGTGGATGAATACATGGTTAAATGGAAATAAAAAACAAGAAGGGAAGAAGCAAAAGAGGGAAGAAGGGAGGGAAAATGGAGAGAAGATCTTTAACATTATTTCTCTCATATCAAAAATTTTCTTTTCTTAACAAGAGGCATTATGGTAGCCATTGGTGATTCCCTACTGTCTGGTTTGAAAGCCTGTAATGCTTTCATTCTTTTGTTTTGATTGGTGTTATACTATACCGTTTTGTTTGAATTTATTGTGTGTGAATGTACGAATGACTATTTCAAAGAAAATAAGAGACACGATCATAGTCATTGCTGATTTTCTGTTGTCTTGTTTTGAGGTCCTATATTGCTTGCATTGTTCTGTTCTGATCTGCTTTGTTTTGTTCTACTGTTTTGTTTTGTTCCATTTTAATCTCTTTAAAATAAAAAAAATTTTTTTTTTCAGTTTCTCCTCTTTCTTGGATGTCTCTTGTCTCCTTCATCTTCTTTGCTTCCTTTCCTTTTGTCAAAGACTTGCTATCTTCTCCAGGCTTTGGTTCTCCATGTTTCTCCATTTTCTCCTTTCTTTTGTCTACTACATTTATCTCTGTTTCCCTGTAGGATCTTCTCAAAGACACTTGTTGGCATTTTACTTATGTATCTACCATGTTTTAAAATCAAATAAAGCTATAACTAAGTTAATCAATTTTCTTTTCTAATTTTTCCAGACTTTTCTGTTCTCTGTGTAAATCATTTACCCTTTGGACACCTCTTTGAGGCCTCAGACCATCTTTTCTCTTGCCTCTCCTTGGCCCCTTCTTTGTTTCAACTTTGCTGCCTCCCTGCTTGCTCACTCCTACCACTCTGTATGGACTGTGTTGTGATCTTTTTCTAAATAGGTTTCCTGAGTTCATTTTTTTTTCTTTTACTACCAAGGTTGATACTATCCATTAAAGCACAATTAATTTTCCCAAGTTACTTCTCTGTTCATGTTAGTCCTGATTTAAATATCTCTAATGACTTGTTATGGCTTAAGGCAGTGGTTTCCCAGAATGTTAGATATGACAGAGCAGTAAATGAAGCTATTAGAAAGAAAAGTCAAAACTAGAAAAAAAAATTAGAGAGGGAAATCCTTCTTTTTATTTCTCTAGTAAAGACATCAAAAACTGCCATCTATAACAGTCATTATTACATATAGGTAGGCATTCTTTTTGGAATAGCTTAAATGGATAGCTTAAATCTTTGATTATATTTATCTCATTTCTCCTTCAACATTGTTATGCCCCTGTGGCCTCATGAATGGTTCCTGCTAAGCTGCTGGCCCCAGAGGAGGCAAAGCCCCAGTGAGTGCTTGCCATCCTTCCATGAAATATCTCCTGCTTTCAGCCTCTTCCTGCCTAGATCTGAGTACTGATGACGTTGCTTAGGAGGCATATGATACATTACCTGCCTTTTCTAAGCCTTAGCTCCCTCCTCTCTGAAATGAAGTTTTAAGTGGATAATAATGAGGTTTCTTCCTGTGCTATCTATATGCTCAACTGATCGACTTAATTGAAAGTGGTAACTATATATTTATTTAAATCCGACTTTCCATTTTATAAGCTCAAATTAAAATATTGAGGATTATAGGCAAAGATTTTACCATCAGAACATGAAGGATAAATCAAAGTATACATTTGAAATCTTTCTTTAGTCATACCTTATTAGTTTGACATCTGCAGGGAACATCATGAAGAAAGTAGGACAAGATTATGAAAACATTCATTTCACACTCATCATTTTGATGTGTGTGCAAGGGAAACACATTTTAAGGGAATATTTACCCATCTCTCTCACTTAGCCATGAAGAAACCATTGATTAAACTTGTACTCTTGTTTTTGAACCCATTGATTTTGCTTTATTTACCCCCAACTTGTCCCTATCCTTCTTCTCCAATCAAATGAGTGTTCACATTGAGGTAACTGAGACAAAAGGGAGGTGAGGAGATCATCAATTATTCATATCAATTTTTTAATTAAAAAATATAAAATTCCTGGCAAAGGAATTATCATGCTTAGGATTCTTCATCTGGGCAGATAGATGTGATCTTGGAAATCTATTTTGTAGCCTTCCACTGCCATTCAGGAAAAGCCAAATGAAAATTGAAAGCAGAGAAATATAGATGCAGGGTCTAGAGTGGGGAATCCCACCTGCAGAATATAAGCACTTATAAATCCTATAAACCTCACCTCAGTTCCTCAGGTTTAAGAGTCTGTATGTAATGCAAAAAGCATTGAGAGAGTTTGAGGTACCTGACTGCAGTGTATTCACATCCACTTTTCCCACCCCAGGGCCAAATCTCGTTTCAGATCCATTCACTATAACTGAGAGGTTTCCCAAATACTTCTTTGGTATTGACATCTGATAGATGGGGTTGTAAAAGAAAGATGTTTTTGTCTTTTCCGTTTTTACCAAGAAGGCATTTGTTGGTTCAAAAGTGAATCATGTCTCAATCTTGCCATCCTGACCACACATCACATCTTGCCTCTGAGAAATTCTTTTCCATTGTGCTGGGAATCCCAATCCCCAGGCTTCTGTGGCCAAAGGGAGGGACTTCTGAATAACTCTCTGAAAATGCACAAGTGGGATTCTCACTTTGGGGATGGGCAGGCAACTTGCTAGCCATTAGTGATGCTTGACCGAGTGCCAGGAAGAGGCCATTAGCAGGTGCACTGCTGGGAAGAGCACATTAGCACCCAGCTGCCAGGCCATGTTTTGGAATGCGGAGCACACTACTCGTGCACAGCCTAGGAAGTATGTTTCTTTCGTGTCCTACAGATGGCTTGGAAAGCATGCAAAGATGAATCATGCTTTATAATCATTTTGATACTTTATCACCAAGATAATGAAACAAAAGAAAAATGAAAACTGTGATCAGTCCTCCCAGACATTTGGTGTATATGGAACTTCTTCAGAAACTCAAATTTCTTAAATCTTTGTGAAATCATACAGATTTATAAAGTCATATGGATTTTAAAAATCTGTATGGGAATCATATGTAAGAAACTTGGAAGTTGCCTGAATTTTACCCTCAGTAAGATTTTGTTAAATGTAAAACTTATACTTCAAAAGTTACTCATGAGCTAAATGAAAGAGAGGAAGGTGATAAGCAATGAAAAAAAGGAATTGGAGTGCATTATGTACATGTACCAACTCCACATAAGGAAGGTAAACATTATGTACTCCAAACATGTACAAAAAAAGGAAAAGGATCAAGGGATGGATAGAAGAGAGAGAGAGAGGGAAGGGAAAGGGGATGAAAAAGGAAGTAAGATGTCTTATGTACATGTACCAACTTCCCACAGAATTTCAACATTATGTACTACACATATGTACTAATAAACTAAAATTATGAAATAATAACATTAACAACGTATCAAAACCTCAGGATGACAGCTCTCTCTATTCAGAAAACAGCAGGTGTTGTCCTCCAAGCCTGCAATTTCACTTATCCAGGTATGTCCACTGAGGAGCTGGGACCCATCAGTATGTGTGAGCAGGCCTCTCACTGCAACACACCCACGGGGGCCTGCTTCTGTGTGCTCCGTGCATCCAGATTTTGCCTACTCTCTCTGTCTTGGCTCCATGTGACCCTTGACCTCTCACAGCCATCACTGCACTTGCATCCTTTTCATGCCATGTCCATTTGTCTTTGCTGCCCACTGTGGGCATGGACAGGAAGAACACTTTAGGTGAAGAAGGAAGTGAGTACATAGAGGGCTGGGTAGACCAGTTAGAGGTCACTTTACATTCTGTGATTTGATGGAGGCAATTGGTTGTAAATGACAGTCACTCACTTGAAAAACAGAATTCATTACAAGGGGGGTTCAGAACCTGCAGTTACCGTGTGTGCTCTCCAAGGAAACCAATTCCATGAGAAGCTATGGCCATGCCACATGTGCAGAACATGTCTCATTAGGTGTCCAAGAGCCATGATGCCTGCCGAGGACTTGATTTTCCAATCCTGAGGAAATTCAGAAGTGTCTCCCAAATATGCAAATGCCTGAACTATCATTTTAAGGAATCCCACAAAATTATGAAGTCTGATATTAATTTAGAACAATTTATTTTGGCTCCATAGCCCTGTGCAAACATCTTTGGCTTCATATCAGAATAAAGGACAATCTGGAAATCATGGAATGTTAATAACTGAACATTATGCTTTTATGAGGTGCAAATACCTTTGGCTCCAATTTATTTTGGCTCCATAGCCTTGTGAAAACATCATTTAATATTGGATGAAGGAAAGCCACAAGCATATACGTGTTTTAGACACACTAACTAAACCATGCAAAAATGTAAGGATAGAGAGACAGTATTTTGGAGGTTGTGATGATTGCATTTGTGGATTTAAACATGAAAGATAAAATCAAGCCACAAAGCTGTCCTAAATGGGAAACCCAAAAAATGTGTGTCAGAGTCAGGAGGAGCATAGGGATGAATACCAGAGTCAATACTTTTATTGATCCCCTGAAGTTCGAATTAATAGTGCACAGGATTTAGGAAACTGTGGTCAAGATAGATGTTAGCAGATATAATTCCTGTGGATCCGGAGAGAAGAGCTTTCATTACCCACATAGATGCAGCTTTCAATTTCACACTAGTGTAATTTTAACAGCCTGAGACTGCTTGGATCTGAAAATGCTGTCAGCCTTATGCTCAACCTATAGATTTGGATATTCTTCTCTGGAAAGAAATTATTCCTGTTGTGGTTTTGTAAAAAGTGAGAGAGAGTGAGAAACAGACAATAAGAAAGTAAAAAGGAGATGGCTAGAGAAGGAATTGGGGAAAAGTAGTGAAGGGCAAACGTGGCTAATGGGGAGTGGAAATGAGGAAATGATCAAAGTAGGTTTATGCATGCATGAATATGCCAAATTGAAATTCATTATTTTACATAATTAATATGAACTAACGGAAACTTTCATTTAAAACAAGCGATGCAAAATTAGATTTTTGAAAAAAATTGAATTGCTTTGTCCATTCACAGCTACCTTGAAAAATACTTATTAAAATTGAACATGTATTTTTAGCTAAAATGGTTAATAAAAAGAGAAGACACATCTTTTTTTAGGCCACCTCAAATTCAGTATACTTTGAGCGTGATGACTGTCTCTGAATTTGAATGTTTTCAGTCTGAATCAGATATAACTAAATATCTTTTACTGAAATCACTGTATATTACACCTCCCACAAAACCTTATTACTTCCAAATTCAAACTCTTGTTAAAATTTGTATCACTCCAGTGGTTTTCCTTGGTAGGAACACTGGCGATTTTAAAGTAATTGAAACATATTTATTTTAACAGGCATTATAATCTAGCAGCCAGTGAAGCAAACACAAGAATATTATAGCAAATGGGGATATCGAATGGCTTATCAGTATGAAGACAATAATCAAATGCCTCAAAGACAGGCTGTGAAAACCAGGATGAGGGCTCTAGAGAATCTTCTCAGAGCACAGCTGTCCTTTGGCTGTGGAAGTGGCATAGCAGAGTGACTAGGAACATGGATTCAGGACCCAGACCCCTTGGCTCTGTACTTGACACCTGTGCGTCTTTGGGCAAGGACCCCCCCCATTGCTATATTAATTTTCTGTGGCTGTCATTACAAATTATACAAACTGGTAGCTTAAAAAATAAAAAGTTATACTTCTCATGCAGGAGGCAAAGAGTCTGAAATCAAAGCTTGGCAGGTTTGGTTGTTTCTGGAGGTTCTGAAAAAGCATCTGCCCTATACCTCTCTACTTCCTTCTTAAGGCTGTGGGCAAACCCTGGCATTCCTTGGGTTTCTAGGCTTATAGGTACCTCACTCCAGTCTCTACCTCATCCCCACATTACTCCCTGTATTTTGTGCATCCCTCACTCTTCTTATGATGATTCCAGTCATTAGATGTAAGATCCACCTAGTTCAAAATACTTCTCCATTATTGTGTTAGTCATCTACCTGTCAAGGGGACAAAAATACCTGACACCTGCAATTTAAAGGAAGTGAGGTTTATTTGGCTCACATTTTCCAATGAGTTCAGTCTAGTTGACTGGCTCCAAGGCAGAAATGCATCTTGGGGTATGGTGGCAGAAAGCTGTTCATCCCATGGTAGCCAGGAAACAGATAGAGGAAGAAGGAACCAAGGAAAAGAATAGGCCCTTCCAGCTCATATTCCTAGCAACCACGTCCAGCCAGCTCTCACCTCCTAACAACATATTCAGCTATTGAACTCATCAATAGGTGAATCCTCTCATGAATACAAATTCCTCACAATCTAATCATTCTTCAAACACATGAGACATTTGGCGGATATTTTAGAATCGCCATCCTTTAATTACATCAGCAAAGACTCTCTTTCCAAGTGAGCTTGCAGTCTGAAGTTCCTAGTGAATGTTAATTTTGCAGAAGTTGCCATTCAATCAACTCCTGTTTCCTCAACTGTAAAATATGGATGTGAAGAACTTCTGTCTCAAAGGTGGTTGTAATACATCAGTTAATGAAAATGAATGGCTTGCGACAGTACTTGGCATGTAGTAAACAACATGTTTTATGCAGGATGAGGGAGGGTGGTGGTGAGTGGATCATTTCTTTCAACCACAATGCATAACACTCTACAGTCGAATGTGTTCTCAGAAAAGAACACGTAGTGCAATAGTGCAGAGATGTGATGGCTGGTCTGGAACTTTGTGGCTGTAAACCAAGCACTTCCCCCATTCTTTTGTCTCCAACTTTTCCAAAAGCGTTTACACATTTAAGAAAGTCACAGCACCAAAAAACCTGTATCCAGGACTTTGCAATATTTCTGAAGCTTTAACTGAAGCGTCATATGGTTTTAGGGTTTCCTCTGTGGACCCAGCATGAGACATAGCTCATATTAGAAGCCATGAGAGAAGACCTAGTCTGTCATTAACAGTCATAACTCACATTTGTCCTCCATGGTGAAGCAACCTGATCAACAGACCAAGTTGCAAAATTATGCTTTACAAAAACCTATGAGTATATTGCTACTGCAGCAAGGAAAGCAATACAGGCTGTTTCCTGACTTAAGAAAAGGAGGGAGAAGCTTCTCCACTTTATCATTGCTATACTTTTCTTTAGTCATAAAGACTTATTATATCTAGCCAGATTTTCACCCATTCTACTGCTTGGTTGGTCATCCACCCTGTCTGTCAGGATTTATTTAAGAACGAAGAACATAATTCTCTGCTCATGCCATTCCTTCTCCTTTCATAGCGAAGAATAGTGGCGAGTAGGTAACTGCACTTTACTTCAGTGTCTGCTTCAGGGGTTGTGTGGCTGTCTCCCACTGGGATGCTGCCTTGGCCAGCTGGCCCGCTCCCTTCCCCAGTATGACTGCACGGCCACTCATCTCATTCGCAGCTGGGCAGTGCAGGGGAGCGTCAGGAAAGAAGATACACTTCACCCTTTGGAAAGATAACCACCATATGCTCTAATCACGTAGACTTACTGCAACATGGTTTCTCTGTTACAATAAAATTACTATAGACCCCCCCCCAAAAAGACCAGCATGTTTTAGCTATGAATTATGGTAGCAAGTCAAAAGATCACGTGTACCAAGTACATAGAAGTTGTTTTGTCATGGAATCATTTGAAGGTATATTTATAAGAACATTACCTTACCAGCTACCCTCTCCTTCCCGCTCCTTCACCTATGAACCATCTATATTTTACAAAAGAGAATCAGAAGACAAACCTTGGCATGAAATGATGCTGTAAGAATAGAAAAGGAAAAGTAAGCCAAACCAGTACACATCCTGGTCCTGGGTGACAGGGCACAAAGAATCCATCAAAAAGGTTCATGGCTGTAGGTTGCCAAGTTACAAAATTGACAAGCCTCGTTGGGCCTTGATAACCAACTCTCTTTAATTAAACTGCCTCTGATTGAGCTTTGGGCTGTGATTTTTCCTATGGAGTTTGGCTCTGTGGCAAGCCAGCTCAGGCTTTTTTACATTAAATTGTTCAGAGGTGTGTTCATCAGACCGTATTTCAAACTCAAAAACTTAGCTCATTCTGGACTCACTTGGCTGGTATAGTCACCAGACCTGGTTTACACTGATCATAAAGTGCAGTGTGTTGTCAGGCCCAGGGTGACACAGCAAATCAGGGCACCTGGAGGACAAACACTAATGTAGAACTAAGTAGATCCGGGTGGGAAGCAAAGGGCAGCAGGTACTAGCTGAGCAGAGGAACAAGGCCATGCTTGTCTGCCTTTTCCCTCTCTCCTTACCATTGCATGGTATCTGCTGCTAAACTAGGGCTCTGTGGGGCTGCATACATCTGCTTCTTGCCTGAATTTCCAGTGCTTTTTGGCCTTGTATCTCCCAGTTCACATGAATGAGCATTTCAGTCCCAGAGAGGATTGATTCAATTTGACTCCAGCACAGTCCAGGTGGGGCTGAGCACCGTTTCAAATGCAGATGTGAAAAGAATCACCTGAGCCTGCCATCTGACAAAGGACAGTCAAGTGCCTGGCACAAGGAACTGTCCCTGGGTGGATTCCCTGTCATCCAATGCTGGGTAACTAACAAATCTTGTGTTCAAGTTGTGAAAGACCAGCACCTATTGGCTCAATCATTGCAGTGCATTTGATGGGCTGATGGATTGCACCTGCCCTCTCCTCCCTTAAGATTACCCCAGTTGTTCCTCTTCTCAGCGCCTTACCATCTTCTCAACACTTAGCTCATTCCTCTTTATCTTTGCGGCTGCCCCCCTGACATCTCACCTTGAAGACTACTGTTTCTCTTTAAAGTAAACCTATAGAGGCCAGATTTTCATACAGTACAGAGTAAACCAACAGAAGGGCTGGTGGAAAACCAAACCACCTTTACCTGTTCTGTGTACAATCTCTCTTTCCAATGATGTTTTTAATTATTCTTCCTATTGCTTCTTCTCATAATGACAGTCTTCAACACTTCCTGGCAACCTATCATCTATCGCTGAAAAGTTCATATGAATATATGGGTCAGGAATGAACTCTCTCCTTGTGTCCACTCTAGTTATGATTCTGCTTCAATGTCTAGTCCAAGCCCTAGCTGTTTTGAAGTTTCCTTCCTCTCTCCAAGGCAGACTCGGTTTCTTTCTTTCTTTCTTTCTTTCTTTCTTTCTTTCTTTCTTTCTTTCTTTCTTTTTCTTTCTCTCTCTCTTTCTTTCTCTCTCTCTCTTTCTTTCTTTCTTTCTTTCTTTCTTTCTTTCTTTCTTTCTTTCTTTCTTCTTTCTCCTTGCTCTGAGTCCTTATAGCTTTAGGAAAACAATGTGTCAGTTTTGCAGTTATTTGCTGAGCAGAATTCCTTGGATGTGAGTTTGAAGCACTGAAAATGTATCTCAAACAATGTACATCTTGGCCATGGGTAGCCTAGCATAAAGAAAAAACTCAATAGAAGGAGCGAAGTGAATGAACCCTGTGCCATGCTCTAACAGTTATGTTAACTTACTTAATCATGATGTAGAGTGTCAAAATCTTGGCCCAAAACCTTAAGTGGTAAAAAATAAATCACTCTGTTTTCTGAAACTTATCCTGGTTTGCACTGGTGCCCTCATGCTGCTGAACTGATGGAAAATCGACCTGCTATGCTCTAATTTTTCCTCCATTGTATCAAGTGTAGTATCTGGCTGTTCATCTCAGGTAGCACCAGAGCAGTGGGGGTGAGGCAGGGTGAGCCTCTGACCCTGGGTAGC
>RJWT010011636.1:0-23130 GCA_004365215.1 Cuniculus paca
GATTATATGTATACTATATATAGTGTTTATACACTAAAAAAGAGAAATTCGTATCCCAGGTAGGATGGAGCAGGATGACACAAAATTTCACCATGTTGCTCAGAAAAAAGCACAATTTAGAATATGACTAGTGTATTTCTGTAACTGTCCATCTAACATTTTCAGACCATTTGTGCAGATCATAATAGTGTAACAAAAGTGTTCAAAAAACAGAACGATAGAAATGCATCCAAAGAACACACAATCCAACCTGGAAAATCTAATGACCCAAACAGGAAGAATTTAACCACTAAAATAAATATCTCAGGAAACAACAGCAAGAATTTGCAAATGGATTTATATATAAAAGAACCTTTTCAAGGGAACAACAGAGTAAAGAGATAGTCTACAGAATGGGAGAAAAGATTAAGGAGAAAGGAATACTTATGTATGCTATGAAAATCAGTATGAAGTTTCCACAAAAACCTAAAAATAGGGTTACCATTTAATCTACATATACATTCATTGGTATCTTCCTGAAAGAAGTAAAATCAACCTATTCTAGTGACACTTGCATAGTGATATGCAATAATCAAAAAGAATAAAAAATTATAGTACAAATTATAGGATTACAACACAAAATATTTTTTAAAAATTAGTTTATGTTGATATGAACATATCATTGAATAAACAACTAAATGGAGGGCTAATTTTCTTACAGAAGAACTCCAAATATATATGTACATACCTACATTCAGGAATGGAGCTTAATCCCACACTATACACAGGGTAAATAAATAGACTTAATGACTTACTTCTACAGAATAGAATATGGCAAGAAGAAAATAACAACTTCACAGTGGAAAAACTGGTCAAAGCCAGGCACAGTTCTGCATGTCTGTCATTCTGGCACTGGGGAGGCTGAGGCAGGATGATCACTGCAAGAGTTCAAAGACTGCCTAGGGTTTAAAGTGAGTTCAAGGCCAGCCTGAATTGCATAGTTGAGACCCTGTCTCAAAAAAAAAAGACAAAATTGGTCAAACACTTCCTCATAAAGTGATCAAGGTTGACATTATCAGTGATATCATGTAGATATTATGTACTCCCTGGTGTTATGTGATTTTAAAAAAGGACATTTTATCCCATTGACAAATTTCCACAAACCCAAAACCCAAGTCTAATCATGAGGAAGATATCAGACAGGTCCAGATCAGAGGACACTCAGCTAGATACCATTAATCCTCTAGATACCTAACATCATGAAACACAGATATTGAAAAGCTATCTGGACCTCGAATTGTGTTGCATCAATCTAACTGGATCAAAAAACATCTAGGAGATTACTAAAATACACTTCTGTTTTTGTCTAGGAGAGTCATGGGGACATGACCTTGTATATCTTATATCAGTAATGGTAAACCTTTTAGAGACCGGTGTCAAAACAACCCAAAATCCACTGATTTCTCACTAAGTGGAAACACTGCAATTAAACCTGAATACTGAGATTTTCGTTTAGAAAAATCACTCATACAATAACATCTTTTGTCTTAAAAGAAAAACAACCCATACTATTCTATATGGTCCCTGGCACCTTCTTTTCTGGCACTGTTCTCTTGCTCTGTTTCCTGGCCACCATGAGCTGAACATATTTGTTCTGCCAAGCTCTTCCAGGTTCTGGTTCTCTGGTTCTCAGAACCAGGCAACCATGGACTGAATCACGTGAAACCATAAGCCAATTGAAACCCCTTCTTTAAATTGTAGGTGTTGGGTATTGTGTCTGAGCAATGAAAACTATTGTGAAAGACTGACTAAAAGAACATGCAACATACTACACCAGATTTAATCCTGGACACAAAATTGACATTATTAGAATGTCTCATGATGTCCAAATAAGGTCTATAGTTCAGTTAATAATAATGAACTAATCTTGGGCAGGTCAAATTTAAAAAAAAGGACAGGACAGGACAGGACAGGACAGGACAGGACAGGACAGGAAAGGAAAAAAAGAAAAAGACTACTCAGAGGCTTTACTCTATATAAGTCAATAGATTGTTTCCTAGCCATGTCTGCACTGGACACAAGTAGGAAAAAGATTCCAATGTTAACTTTCTCACTGATATCCATTTCTCCAACCTATTTGCTAAATATCCCATAGTGGCATATTTACTACTTCTTTCTTTATCTGTGATACAAGAAGAAATAAGGACAAAATTGTTCAGAGTCACTAGATTTTTTGAATGAAAACACATGGTGGAGAAAAACACTTATTCCAGTCAAATGCAGTGAAAATTTAGTAGTTTCTTCACTGTAGCTTCTTCCTAGTCCATCCATGCATGCATAAATGAAATGTAAATAAATTAGTGCATAAGAAAGTTTGAAAATGTCCAAAGTTTTTTATGAAAAAGTAATTCATATCCACATATTTAAATGAAGGAAAAACACAGGCTATTTATAAAAATGATTACATAAAAAGCCTGAACAAAACCAACAAAATATTTATATTTTAAGAAATTTAATTATCTTAAATGAGAAGTGCTACCAATCTACTATTAAACACAAACCTAGTGAAATTTTCATTTGAGGCTTAGCTCTATTGTGTTTGAAATATACTTTCCTCAACTGTTACTATTCCATCCATGAAAAACAAATTAAAATAATTCAGTCTACCAATACCTTTTATATAACATTTTCCTTGAATTATTTTCATACCTTTAAAAGTATAATTACAACCATGTTAACATAAAGCATATTATTTCTGAAACTCTGATAACGTATTTGCTTACCTCAAATAACTCAGCTTCATTAGTGGCTATAACCACAGTGCAACTGTAAATACTTATGGAAATAAATGTGTACTGATAAATTACTATCACACGCACAGACTCAACAAACACAATTCCATTTTTATACATAAGTAGATTTTAAAACGTAATGTCTTTTGTCTTTCAGGATTTCTGTTGTAAAATTTAGTCATGATTTTAAAATGATGATTACCACAAGTTGTTTTTAATCTTTCTTGAAAACAAACTTTAAAACCGACTCACTGTGAAGAGGTAAGTTGATGGATGTACGAAATTGAGAAAAGGCAGGGAGGGAAGCAAAAAGAGCAATCTCTGACACCTGACAGCTGTTAGCTAACTTTGCAGATGACATCTACACTGTATTCCTTGTTGAACATAAATAATTTCGTAGAAAGTCAGCATCCAAGGAGATTAATCTGTGACCCTGATGGAACAAGAGAAAAACAAGAGATTCCAGGATGACAGACTTGAATTGCCTCACACCTACCACCTCCTCAACAAAGAAGGACCAAAGTAATAAGCACATAGATGCATTCTGAGTTGAATGACTGTGAAAGAATTCTGGAAGTAAGCAAGAGGGAGACTAGAAACTTACAAGACACAGAAGCCTAGGACAACACCATAGAAAGAGGAACAGTATACCCCAGTTACTGTGATGCCAACTTTCCAGCCAGCAGAAAAACTGTCCTTTTCTGGGAAAGTATAAACTCCATTAGTATGATTGCGGGTCATTTTAGCTACTGGAGAATTCCACAGTCATCACAGGCTTCCAGCTCATTGAGGGAATAACATGCAATCCACACAGAAGCCTCGCTTGGCACTGTCTTCTCACCAAACCCAGGAGCCCAGATGATATAGCTTGATGGCATCCTGAGTAGGAAGTTATTATCCAAATTCGTTTTGCCCAAGATTCACAAACCTCTGCATTTTCTCACTCTTGAAACTACAGATATTTCAGCACACTAGCACAAGGGTCTGTAACTACAAACCCAATTTGACTGAGCAAAGTAACTGAGACCCCAAAAACCAACCCCATAGAGTGCTTTTCATTATGAGACAACAACAGCTGGGGATCTAGCTCAGTGGCCTAAGTGCCTGCCTGGCTAGCATGAGGTCATGAGTTCAATCCCCAGTGCCACCAAAAAAAAAAATATATATATATATATATATTGAGACAACTGTTTCTGCGTAGAGGGAAATAAGAGGTGTTGTTCTCAAGAGCAGAAAGACAAGGACATTATTTCTCTAGGACCTGGGATATGGCCAGCAGTGTGTATTCACACATCGGTGCCAGGATCAAGAATGGTGCCAAAAGGCAGGCACTAGTTCTTCACCACCATCTCCCCCTATGCATGGGAAGTCATGTGTCAGACCTCACCAGTACCAGAGCTAATATTAGGTGTTTTGGGCTCCCCATTGCTGCTGAACCTGCTGATGCCGGAGGCCCTCATAGGAACAAAACTCACTTAACAGTAACTGAGGAAACACCCACTATACTCCTGGTGCTATTAGTCCCATTGTTAGAGGGACACCGTGTACTCACTGGTGTGTACACCATTCCCACATGGACTGCTAGAGTGCCTTTAGCCCATTTACACCTCAAGAGAATGGGTCTCTCCCACGCCACTGCCACATCTGCTGCCAACAAAGTTATTCAGTAGAGTCAAAGAATTGGTAAGGAGACTACATTGTGGTGCCTAGCAAAAAGTTAACATTATATATCAAGCCAACATCCCAAGACACATCTTTAGGAGAGAGACAGTTACTATATAGCCACTTTATAAAACGATGGAGATAACTGATCCACCAGCTGCACAAATCTCCATGTAGTGTCACAAGAAATATGGAGATAAAGATAACATAATGGAAAAAAAGATAACATAATACCTGCAAAAGAACACTAATACAAGTATGTTCCTTGTGGTCCTTGAGCACTTGGTTTTGATAAGACAAACATAAACTTGTGAAAAACTCATCAGGAGAAGGTCTGGAGGTTGTTGGCATTTGTTTATGGTGTTGTCTGTGGTGAGGCCATGCTAGAGCGACAGGTATGTGTATCTGTTGGTCACAACAAGAGGCAGAGAATCAGTCATATGCCAAGGATAAGTTAGACAGGAGCTTGAGATACTTTAGTTTTGTTTTATTTTTGTACCCTATATATTTTGGTAAAGTACTCATATTTCCTTTATTCCAAGCATTTCCCTGCCTTCATTTTGAGTAAAAAAGAATATATGCTGCTATTCTTAAATATACATTTGCCCCCTCCCATCGTCATCTAAGTTCTGAGAAAATTAAGAAATATACACAATTTAGACATGTATACCAAAATAGGAGTTTTATTAATAATAAAAGCAGAAGGTTATGACTAAGGCATAAGACCAGATTGGCTTGCTAATGCTCTCTTTACAATTTCCCAGGCTACACTTGGGAACATGCTAACAGAGAAAAAGTCTGGATTTCAGGGAAGCTATTAACTCCTTAGGACTTTTTCCTTATCCTGGTGCAAAATATAGAATGAAATAGGCCACATCGCCAATGCTTACTAATATTTAATAGGTTATGTCCATTAAATTAAAAACTGTAGACCAATGATTTCACCAAATAATCTAAAAAATTACTCCCAAAAAGTTTCTTAAAAGGGAGGGCCTATGTAAGCAAAACACTGTACATTTTAGTAGCTGTTCTGTGATGGTTAAGGTGGAGGGTCAAGTGGATTGGTTTGGGGATCCACATAGCAGATTGGTGGAGCACACTTCTGGGCACATGTGGGTGGACCATGGAAGTGTAGCCTTGTCATCTACATTCGATTTCTTGCCCTCTTCCTCTGGTGGCATTTCCTCTGCTCTGATTCCCAGCTGCCATGAATGAGGCATCTTTGCTCTACTCCACCCTTTAGTCGTGATGTTTTTTACCTTGGAGTTATCTAACCACAGACTAAAATCCTTGAAACCAAGAAAAAACTAAACCTTTTTTCCTTTAAGTTGTAGTTATTGGGTATCGTAGCCCTGTGATGGGAAAGCTAACTAATACATCTCACTAATACTCTCAATGTTTATTCATCTAGTCCATTGAGCTTATGTATTAAACTTATAATCATACATGACTGCAGTCATACCGCTTATCAGGGACAAGGGGAATCTCATTTCCGTCTTCATGTAGTCATTCTTCCAATATTGATGAATGTTCTTTTGTGGATATTGTTTGTTCCCTTGAAAGTCAGTAAAGATTTTACCCATTAGAAAGCATGGAAATCCATAAGAGGAGTGTACTTAAATAATTAACCCCAATGCTCGAGGGTGAAAATGTATTCTTTGTCCCAGTTATATACAATCAAATTCTTACATGGTTATCAAGAACCCTATAATTATAAAAAATGGCAATATTAATATATGTCAATAATGAAGTATTACCACATCAAGATGTCCCAATGTCAAATATTAACTACTTTTATTATTAAATTTATGCAATAATTTAAATTAAAATAATATCTTTGTGAGTAAGTGTATGACTGACCTACACTATTTAATACCAAATCTCAGTTCTTACACTAACTTGGTTAGTGATACTAAGCAAGTTAATTAACCTCCCTTTGTCAGTTTTCTAATCTGACAAATAAGAATAGCAATGAAACTTACAGAATTGATACAAAAACTAAATAAATTAGCATAAATAAAGCTTTTAAAGCTATGACCAGCAGGTAAGATGAACTTTATAAAAAAGTTTTTTATTATTTTATTGTAATAGCCCAAATACATTTAATTTGGTACAAAAATTATATATAATGGAAAAACTACTACTCCTTGCACCAAATTTCTTATTCTACTGAGGATACATTAATCTCATTCTCTGTTTCACTCTAAATGGCTAAAGGGAATAGTTCAGTGACTTAATCTCACAGGTCTTTATTGGGAAGTCTATTATTTCTTTAGTACCTCCAAAATTATCTTATTCGAGCCAGCCCTTTGTCATCATTTTGGTTGAGCTATAATTACAAGCAACGAAATTTACTAATATTAAGTACAAAATTTGATGAGTTGAAAGAACTATTTATAACCCAGTAACCACCACTGCAATCTTGGTATAAAACATTTCTGTCTCTCCCAATAGTTCCTCTATGCCCCATTTTAGTCAATATTCTCTGCACAACCCCCAGATCCTGGTAACTATCAAATCACAATACTTTCTATTACATTAGTTTGCATTTTCAGAAATGTCATATAAATGGAATCATATATTAGGTAGTTTTTCTCTTTGACTCTTCTCTTAGCAAAATGCTTTTGCAACTTACCTTTTTTCACACATGCCTGAGTAATTCATTTATTTTAATTACTAAGTAATGTTCTGTTGTAGGGATTGACCAGTCTTTTTTACTTCAGGAGGGAAAAAAGATATTCTCAGGCAACTGGGATAAAAGGGAAAGCCTACTAAAAATCCTGTCAGCAGCTCTAAGGTTAGAGAAGATCAGTGTCTTTTCATACCTGTGGTCTTTTTTCAGTGACACATTTCTTGCTACATATCTTCATTAAACTACATATCTTCATTAAAATAAACTTCAATCCAGTACTGTATCCCTATCTTCTGCTATTTACCAAAAAAAATCTGCATTTTATCCTCACTGTATCAACTACAAGTGCATCAAATCCTCCTTGTTTCTACAAATATAGTTCATCAAGAATTCCCTCCCCTTATTTGTCTATCAAATTCCTTCCTGCTTATTATCCTTTACAGCTCAACTGAGATTCTATGGCTCCTGTCAAGACTTTCCTGTCTCTCCAAGTAGAATTAATTACTTCTTTCATGTGGTCCCTGAAGCACCATACATATAACTCTCCTGTATTATTCATTTAATGGTAATTTATGACCAAATTCAGGTATACCACTCTTATGAAAAAGACAGTGCTGTTCAAGTTTATTTCTTCAACTGAAGGTTCAGCTCTCAGAACCAGATATTCAGTGTTTGACGAAAGAAAATAAAACACTAAATGCACAAAAGTACCCTCCTGCTGATACTCATCTGTCATTGATAATGCAAGTATGTGAACACAATTCACTACTCTAATTGCCTGGAAATCTTCTTTGCATTCCATTGGTTTTCAGTGGGACAGAGAAGTCTGTTGATGCACTAATAAATCTTGCTGAATTTTAAGGAAACAAATTCTACCCACTGAAAAGTGTACTTAATTATTCAGAGTGCATAGGGATTCCTCTGACATGACTAGCAACAAGCTTAAGGCCCTTCAGACAGGAAGGATGCATTCTTAATTAAAATGTGACCCATGTTGTCTCCTGCTGCCAGATTTTCTTGAGTCGTCATTGGAGATGAAATTCTAATTATGACATTTGAGGAAATAAAATCCTCCAGGGAAAGCAGCTTCCAAAAACAGACCATATGTCAACAGCTGTTGTGGAAATTACTTATTTTAACCTTTGCCATAAAAATTGTAAAACCAACCTAGCTCCTTTTCTGTAGCAGACACTTTGGGAGATGGATTTGTAGGTGTGTTTTGAGGATTAGCCTAAAGCCAAGACTGCATCATTTTACAACAGAAGTTCCATTAAAGTTTCTTAAATTTTAGTGAACTTCTGTTCAGGAAGTCCTTTTAAATTCTGATGAGCTGACATTTGAATGTTTTTTGTAGCAGATGGCTATCAGCTAAAAGAATTATACAATGTTTTATTCTTACTTGCTGAAATCAAACTTGAAGTTATGATAAAACTGCTAGAAGCTTGGGTCATATATATACTATTTAAAAAATGAAACTAACTTGGACTTAAACTCAAGTTTTCCATGTATAAAGTCTTTGGATCTCTCAAGATTGCCACCAAATATTACCATCTGGGCAAACTTAATGACCATTTAGAGTACATTTGAGTATCAGTATATCTAACTAAATGCTGTTCATTAAATATCTACATAATAATAGCATGATAAACTTTCTGAAAGTTGGTATATCCATCAATTTTCATCTAAAAATCTTTATTCAATTATTTTTCTGTAGAGAGTAAATCTATACTAACTCTTCTATATTCTGAAGATTTAGAAGAATTGGTCATGATTCCTGACTTACAGGGATTTTCACAAACCCATTAGAAAAATAAAGTTAATACAGATAGAATCACATATTTACCAGAAAGAATCATTTAAAAGTACTGTAGGTTGGACCTTAAATATGTTCAAATTGCCTATGTGTTAAAGAGTTGGCTACCAAGGTGTTGCTTTTGGAAAGGGGTGGAATCATTAAGAGATGGGCCTACTGGGAGGCCTTTAGTTCACTGGGGGCCTGTCCTTGAAGGATACTGTGGGACCTGGCATCTTCTCACTCATTTTTGCTTCCTGGTCATGAGATCAAAAGTTTTCCTCTACCACACATTCCTGCCATAATGACCTACCTTGCCACAAGCCCAAAGCAATGGGCCCAACCAATTATGATTGAACCTTTTAAAACTATGAGTAAAAATACACTATTTCTCCTTACAAGTTGATTATCACAAATATTACGGTGATGGAAAGTTAACGCAAATAACGCAAAGATACCTGGCCAAAATCTCTGTGTTTACAGATGATGACTGAGAATGGAGATCATTTCTTTACTCAAAAATTTAAATCTATTTGAATAGAGTTCCAAAGTCCTTTTGAAAATACATTTTCTTATTAACCATAGTGACAAAAGACTAGATTGGGATGTACTTACGGCCTTACAATTTTTCTTGGTGAAAATGACCTTCTCATTAAAACAGAGAATCAAGAAGCATCGTAAGCTTGTGCCTCACTCAACTTTGACATCATCAACTACTAGTAAATAACTCCAGACAAGTGAAGTTCTGGCTGTTTCAGAGCTTTAGGGATAGCTTTATGGACTCCTTCTCCCTGTTGTCATTGTTCTGACACAATGATTGAGTGTAACTCTTGCACCATGCCAATGGGAGCTTTCCACAAAGGACACCACATATTTCTGAGTGTGACTAGTCTCATGCTTCCAGAACAATACTGCAGTGCTTAATCCAGCAACCTGTTACTCCAAAGAGAAAGTAAAGTCTGATCTTTCAGAACCACAGTGTGAAAAAAACTCGCAGATCCAAACTTATCTTCAAATGGCATGCTCATATATCCTTATAGAATTAAATGATGTGCAGTGTCTAATCGTACCAAATGGACACTGAGCAGTGTTTTAATTCATTCCACTTAGCCATTTAAAATTTAAGGAGAGTACAGCATCAGCATTAAATGACAGATTTTATCCAATTCAAAAGGTTATCTGTCAATCTTATCTTTTTTTCTCTGTAGCTGTGTTAGACCCTTACAGCTCAATCTACAAATACCCATCCTTGCCTGCAAACTCTTTTCTGTGGACATTGCTGAATTAATCCTGACATATGAAGACATGGATCAGTAACTTCAAACTCTTAGTATCCTTTCCTGGTCTTGTCTGCTACAGTCTAGATCAAACACTCACTAAGAGTCAGAATGTAGCAACAATTATTGGCTTACCATGTTGCTTTTTGTGATACTTTCATGAACAAAAATGTTTAGGTTTAATGTCTCCACAAGTAACACCTGAGATCCTGTATGCCCATAGTTCAAGGCTTTCTTACTCTTTTTCTTTCATTACTTAATTTATAAGGCAAAATTCTACACTGCTGCTTTTACCTAACTCCCAGCTAATATTGTCTACTATTTTAGTTCTCTTTTGAAGACTAAATGCTCTCCCTCATCCAAACAGATCCTTTCCCAAGGTACTGACCAGACTGGTGGCTCAGTTTCTATAGTGGCCATAGTGAGTTAGACTCATGGTCATAAACTTCTTAAATTTCAGCTACTTATTCCACCTTTATTTTCTGCTGTAGTATTTTTCCCTATAGCAGAAGGATGCTAGATTTTTGCTTAAGAATTTTATGACACTATTAACACTTATGACCACTTAACCAATTCCTTCAGTCAGTATTCCTGTCTTGCTGTATGCACTCATGTTTTGAATGGCTCAATTCATGTCTTTACTTTAAAGGGCAATAACTAAACTCCTTTTAAGAGACATGAAGAAGATGAATACATAGAAAATACACAATTTTGAGAAAGAGGCATCCGGACCATAATTGGGCAATATTTTCCTTTCATTGAGCATCCATGTATAGTGTTAGAATCAACATCCACTAAAGAAGATAGTCATACAATTTTTAAATACACAAAAAAGAATTTTTATCAGTTAATTGAAACATAAAGCATAAAAAAGGGCATTTTAACAAATCTATTTGAATTCTTCATCATCTCCTCTATAAGAATTTAATCCAAATGCGAATAATTTCCCTGAGGTTCACTGAGTCCCCCGTAATTTTCTTGTTTACTACAATAGCATGTACTGTTTTCCTTCTCTTTTGGTAGCTCACTATGGTGCTGTCAACAACAATTGTAGAAGTGCTCCACTGTTAAAGTCTGCCGCTCTCCACTGATGCCCATGTCAATAAAAGACCTAGATGCTTGTGTTAAGGCAGTCAATGACAGAGGTTCAGAATATTTGCACTGATGCTAAAGATTGGCACAGTTTGATATAAGCTTACTTTAGTAGATGTCAGTGCTTATGTCTACCCATTGATCCTTTCCTTTTCTTTAAAAGACATTGTGTCTCTTCTAAAAGAAAATAGAAATTCTTCTATCCTAGCACTAAATATGAATTTTGACAGACTCATTTTTAAAAGCATCCTCACCTCCTTATCCTCATTTACATGATTCATTTGGTGCTGAGTACCTAGTTCAAACTGACTTTCTTCTTGGATTTTGAGACTTTACCTTACATTAAGCAAGGGTGAATTCTTCCTGAGAAGTAAGTGATGAAGCCCTGGTGTTTTCGATAGCCATGTTTTTGCCATGTGGGAGATTCAATTTGCCATAATATCAAGTGAAGTTGGAACAGGGAAAAAGGAAGATAAGAGACCTACAGAGATCCTTGGCTTCATTAACCTTCTTAGTTAAGAGTTCACATCCTGCCTTTCCTGAAGTTACTTAATCCTTCACTGAGGTAAATGGAGTATCTTTTTCAGATTTCTTTTTCTTTTGCTTCAGCTAATTCAAATATGATCTCTATCACTTTCACAAGTAGAGGGTGATGGAGGGAATGGGTAGGGAGGAGCAGAGGGAGGGAGGGAGAGACAGAGACAGATCAGTAGAGAAGCAGAGAGAGAGAGACACACACAGAGAGAGAGAGAGAGAGAGAGAGAGAGAGAGAGAGAGTTCCTATACGCCTGCTGCTGTCAGGCAGAGGCAGTACTGCACAACAGTATTAGCTCTGAGTCTTTTCTTGCTGTATATAGATAAAGCACCCTAACATATCAACTATGGGCTTTTCCTCTGATTCTTTTGGTCTCTTTTTCATTATTGGAGATTTAGTATCAGTGCTGTTAAACACTGGGCTCTCATCTACTAGCTAATTTTCTCTCACTCATGTATTTTATTCCTCTTCACTTTATGTGTCAGTTATGAATTCATGCAGGCTGTGATATGTTCAGAATCAGGTGCTCTGTGTTCACAGTCCAACACTGGTCCAATGAATTAGTCTTAATTTCTATGCTTTTATTGTCTCTTGTTGTAGAATGACTGTGTCCAACATGGTTTTTTAACTTTTGATGAAAACTCCTAAACTCTCTACTCTATTCACAACAGCCTGTTCCTCTAATAAATCATATAAAACTATGTAGAATACAACAGAATCAAACAGCACTTTAACAGAAGAGGTAGCAATGGAAATGATTCTTGAAGGATGAATTTGAGGTTGAATTCAGATAACATCAGTGATTCTCAAGTTTAAAAGAATACTAAGGATGTGTATACTCATTCAGTATGTCCCAGAATCATCTAGACAAAATTTAATAAAATGCCCTGCATTGCTTCATTCATTTCTAAGTTTTTCCTAGTTTAAAATAAATAAGCTAGATTTTCCCAGGGAAAAAGAGCAAAATAAAATCTCTCAATTTGATGATTTCTGATAAACAAAGAAGTTTTATCAGCATTATAGATTTTCTGTAACATTCTTCACATATGCTGTTTTATTTCATCTTTATTTCATTTGCTAGAGCAGAAAGTAAAATATAGATCTATCTGCTTGTAGCTTCAGGAATGGATGAATGGACAAGTGAAAATAATCTGTCATTGTGTGTTTTTCTGAAAGAAACATTACTATAAAACAGTCAAAGCCCTGAAAAGAAGTGTATAAATTGGGTGAATTTACTAAATGCACTACAAAAAATACATCCAGTGCCTTTCCACAGAAAGAATCAAAACTAGAAATAACAGGAACTTTTTCACTAAGTGCAGGCAATTCTAATTAGCCACTTTGTCAAAGTCTCCATCTTCTTACTTGATATCATTTCAGATTTTAAGAGCTCTCTCCATACAAAACTCTTGGAAATATGATAGTAAAGCAAAATAGAAATACTGAGCTATATATCACTTCTATTGTAAAGAAACAAAAACCTCTGGCAGAACTTCTTTGTTACAGCATCAAGTTTCTGCCTCTCTTTGTTACAGGATGGTAGTATATGCATCCCTTTCCAAGATGGATCCTATCTCTGTTTCCAGATTTTTTTCTCCTTTCAGTTTCCCAATACAACTTACTTTTATATTTCCACGATTTTGTGCTCTGTTCTTTTCTTTAAGAATGCACTTCTCTCCTAAAAACATCCTGGATTATCTTTTGAGACACCCTACTCGTGTATTTCTTTTGTATAGATTCCCAACATTCCTCCTCAACAGCTAAAGTGTGTTGCCTTTTGTCTGCATCCACATTGCATTTTGAAAATACCTGTGTTGTAAAAGTTATCAATATACCTATGAATATTTCTCAATAATTAACCTTTAACGTCTTTCAAGACAGTGACAATATCTTCAATTCAATTAATTCTGAATATTCTAACTCCTGTCTTAATACATAAAGTATCTTTATTTCTTTTAGTTTGCTGGGATCAAATTGACCTTTTCACTTAGTCCTACTCCACATGAAATGGAGAGTCAGCATCTCCCACCAAAGATTTTTGGGGCGAAAGAAAAGGTTGTTGTGTTGTAGTATGTTCTATTTTAATTTTTTCTTTGTGTTCAGTTCTCCATCTCTTTTCTTGCTTTTTATTTCCCATGCAGCCTGAACATCCCTAACTCAAAAATCTGAAATAAAAAATGCTCCAAAATCTGAAAATTTTGAACACCAATATGATACCACCAACTGAAAATTCATGCTTTTAAATCATGTAAAATTATATTCAACATATATTCATAAGGAATATGTGAGATATAAATTTATTTTGTATTTAGACTTGGGTCTCATCCCCAACAAATTTCATTATGTATATGCGAATATCCTGAAATTTGAAAAAATTAGAAACCCAAAACATCTCTCTTCCTGAGTATTTCAGATAAGGAATACTGAACCTGTCCACTCTACTAACACTGCTGTTACACTTTTACTCAACAAAATGCACAGCTTCAAGTCACTGTGTACTATTTTTATTAAATGACTGGGAACGAAGAATGTTATGTGGCTTACTTCAAATATCAACCATATAAATATTTTATACAAATAATTTTTTAGATCCTGGGCCATTTCCACTACCACTATAGGCTTTCCACTCATCGTGTCTTCCAGTTAGATCCCATTTCTTGTTTTGTAGTTGGATTTACTCTCTTCTTTGATTTAATTATTTCTTCTCCTGAGTTTAAGCACCATTCATGCCAAAATTTTGTGTTCATGTTTTACACAATACACCATATTCTCTATGGGTGTTTGACTATCTTTTTGGTCTAATTTGCCACCACAATTTCTCAAATTATTTTATCAAAGACAATGCCTCTTCCAAAAGTAATCTTGAAACCAACTTTTACTATGAACCATCATCCTGACTTCAACAACATATATAGCAAGTATCTGATTACTACAGGCTCTTCTAAATTCGAGGAATAAAAAAGTGAGTAAAACATGGTCCTGTTCATGAGGACTAGGTAACCTCCCAGGATTCTGTTAATTTTGTTTCATGAGACATTTTAAAAAATTTTATTTAAGAACTAAGAAAAATAATCAAATTAAAATTTATCATTATTTTCTTAATTATATTGTTTATATAATACAATTACAAACACAATGTACAATTATTTAACGTTTTCTATAATTATATTTATATAATTTATATGTGCATGATTATATTAATGTATAATTAATAAATTGATAATTTCAATTATACATTAACTGAATTTCTGTTTTTCTTTTAAAGAGAATATACAGCATGGAAAAAACAAAAAGTAATCAAACAAACAAATACAAACAAAAACAACAAAAGCCAATCAACAACAACAAAAATAAGAGTGATACAGAATTTTAAAACAAGATGATAGGAATTTAACAATGGGTGGTATATTGCATATTGTTACCTTCAGAATAGTTGCTCAGGTTATGAAACACAGGCATGCAAAATTTATCAAACAACATGACTTCTCTTTGAGCAGTTTCTTTCCCTTTCACTCTATCTATTGTAACTTTTGGATCTTGTTTACTTTCAGTTTCTTACACCAATGAGACAATACAGTGTTTACACATGTGAGTCTCATTTATTTCACTTATAAGTATGGTCTCTAATTGTGTCCATTTACCTATAAAAGCGCAGAGTTTATCTTTCTTTTAGCTGAGTAGTACTCCATTGTATAAAAATACCACGTCTTTTTTATCCATTCCACACTGGATGGGCATTTAGGTTGTTTCCAAGATCTAGCTATTACAAATTGTGCAGCTACAAACATGGATGAATATATATCACTGTGCTATGATGTTTTCAATTCTTCTGGAAAAATACCCAGGAGGGTAATAGCTGGATTCAATGGAACCTCTAATCCTAATTTTTGGAGGAATCTCCACACTGTTTCCGTACTGTTTTTACCAGTTTGCACTCCCACCAACAATGTAGAAGGGCTCCTTTATCCCCACATCCCCTCTAGCATTTGTTATATGTTGATTTCTTGATATTAGTCATTCTTTCTGAAGTGAGATGATATCTGAGTTGTTTTAATTTGCATTTCTTGAATGATCAATGATGTTGGGCATTTTTTCATATATTTATTTGCCATTTGAATTTCATCTGAGAATTATGTATTCATCTCAGACGCCCATTTTTGGATTGGATCTTTGAATTGGGGGGGGCCTGATTTTTGTCGATTCTTTATATGTTCTAAATAGAAGTCTTTTGTCAGAGTGACAGTTGACAAAAATCTTTTCCCAATTCATGGGTTTTCCTTTCACTCTGTTGGTGATTTATTTGGATTTATAAAAACTTTTTAATAAATGAAATCCCATTTGTTGATTCTTTGAAGTACTTCCCATGCAGTTTGGTTTTTATTCATGAACTCTCTGCCTATCCCTATGTCTTCAAGATTTCTACCTACTTTGTCTTGCAGTAAATTTAGTGTTTCTGTCTTAATGTTTTGATCTTTGATCCATTTAGACTTTAGCTTAGTACATGGTAACAGACATGGGTCTAGTTTAAGTCTTCAGCATGTGGAAAGCCAATTTTTCCAGCACCATTTATTAAAGAGGTTATCTTTCTTCCAGTGAATATATTTGACCCCTTTGTCAAAGATAAAGTCACTGAGTTTTTTTAGTTGTGTCTGCATGTTCTCTTCAGTTCTATTGATCCTCAGGTCTGTTTATTTGCCAATATCATGAAACTGGGCCATACTCCCAAAACTGTTATACAGATTTAATGCAATCCTGATCGAAATACCATTAGCATACCTCACAGATCTAGAAAAAACATTCCCAAAATTCATCTGGAACCAGAAAAGACCTAGAATAGCAAAGGCAATCCTGAGCAATCCTGGGCAACAAAGGCAATGCAGGAGGCATCACAATCCCTGACCTAAAATTATACCACAAAGCTGCTGTAATAAAATCAATATGATTCTGTTAATTTTTGATAAATACAGTAAATGACACATAATGACAGGAAATAGAGGAAATAAGAAAAGACCTCTTTGTAAGTGGTTGAAATTAATGGGGATTTTATGTAAGATCATGTGAAATGTGATTAAAATACTAGTATGATTAATGAACTTTACAAGTCCTTTCTTAATCTGAATTCACTGATTCTTCTTTACACCAATCTCATAGACAAAAATTTAACCTCATGAATATACAGTAGCTTTGGAATTAAAAATACTTTTAATAGTGAGTTACACATCAGTGGAATGGAACTAAAGAAATGATAGTATCCTTGAGAAGCATTTAAGTTATCTTATTCGACAATTAACTGAAATCATTTTAAAAGTTACTTTCTCCTAAGGGATTAAGGAACATTGATTAAACTTCCTTATAAAAAAGGTAACTAAAAGTCATACAAAGCTTAAATAGACACTTATATTATTTAATAATAGTGTAAATCATTTCTTGAAAGGCTTTATGTTTTTGAAAAGAAACTGTATTGAAAATGAATGAAGTCTTAAATGAACTTAATTGATTTAAGAAATATTTAATGTTCTACTGTAACTATATTTTTGAGAAAAGACATATAGATTTCCATTCTGTGTATTTCATTAAGAGTTTTCATTATCACTGCCATCATGTTAATTGGCTTTTTAGTATCTGACATCCTTCAGAATAATTTGGGATTCTTATTTAAAAACTGCTGTAATGCCTTTGTCCTTGCTGTAATATTCGTCCAATGGCTATGACACCAAACTTTCCTAACTCTCCTTTATTTGAAAACTGATTACAAGGATTCAAAAAGCTAATGAAGTTTAAGTCTTAGGTGTCCTTCCTTAAGAACCCTAATCCTGGGTCTGGTGGACCCATCCCTTACTTTCCTATTGCAAATTTGTGCTTTAGCATTATAATATCTGGCTGTGTGTCTCAGCACCTTTCTCTGAGGGATACAGGAAGCAATCTATGTATATTCCAACTTGTTGTGATGAACAGCAAGGAGCGTGCCTGTGTGCAAAAGTGTCAAAACAGAATTTGCACCCAACTTTATGGTTCACTTTACTGGTTCTGTTTATGTTTACCTGAGTATCAGAAGACCTAATAGACCCATATCACTTCAGGATTTTTTAAGAAAAAGTTTTCTTTTGATTTTTCTGGTAGAAGTAGCCAAATGCAGTATAATGGAACATACAAACCCAATTTGTAAGTTTTGGAGGAGGTCTAAAGTGAGTCATCATATTATTCATACATGAATGATAAAGATGATCTAGTATGGTAAAATACATGCTTTCATAACAGTAGTGTGGGTGTACGATGATCATGATGATGATGACTTTGACATTGGCCATGTGAGCTAAACTTCTTGTGACAGCAAAATGGAGCAAGAATTGACTGATACGGACATAGGGAATGCAGATTTCCTTAATTCAGATAATAAAGAAAATAGCAATGTGAGTACATATCTGACTAGTTGAAATGTTACCAAGTGGCCATGCAACCAAATGGAATGATCAAATGTTAGAATGAGGTCCAAAAACATAGTTGAAGTCCTTGCCAGGGGTGAAACGTATTGAACATAATGCCAGCACTACCACTCAGTGTTGGAAATTGTAACAGATGAAATGCTACAAGATGTTGTGAAATACACAAAGGCTGAAATGCAAGTAAAACATTTTGTATGCACCAACAGCCATATTCAAAATTGTATTTATTATGACACCCCACTAGTTGAATTAAAAGCACTTGTTGGTCTGCTACACTTAGCACAGATTTCTCATGGTGAGTGCAGGAATGTAAACAAATTATGGAAAAGTTATAGGTCAAAGTATGGCATAAAGATTTATGTTTTTGTAGATACGAAGATTTGTTATTTTTTCAATTTAGATATTTATCCTGGAACTCAGCCATCAGGTCCTTATTCATATAGTAATAAACCAAACAATGTGAATATCTTTATAGTAGCTGCCTGTGTACCTCAGCACCTTTCCCTGAGGGATGCAAGAAGCATGTGTATATCAGCTTGGTGTGATGAACAGCAAGGAGTGTACACATGTGCAAAAGTGTCAAAACAGAATTTGGACCCCCATCTCCCAAACTAATTGGAACGTGACATTTGACAACTAGTTTAGCTTTCCAAATGATATTACATTTGCTAACAGAGCACAAGTTGACCAGCACAGGAATTGTATACAGGAACAAAGCAGAAATTCCAAATGAAATGGTGCAATTTCAAAACAGGAAATTATATGGTACAATCTTTGAATTTCAGAAAGATTTAACATTGGCCTCATATATGGCAAAGAAAAGCAAACTGGTACTGCTGATATCAACACTTCACCATGATGGAAACATTGATAGGGAAATCTTGATAAAATGGGAGCCTGAGATGGAAACTTTTAACAACAAAACCTAACCTAACATGAAGTACATGTTGTTGATGAGTTATGCAGCAACTATGATGTCACTTGAAACACAAAGCTTTGACCAATGGTTGTGTTTTACTCAATTCTAAACATGTGTAGCATAGTTTGATAGTTTACAAGGGAAGTAAGTAAAACGTATCATGGGGAAATTTTCATGCAGGATTGGGAATGGAGCTCATGAGAGATCATTTACAGCAGAGGAAAAACAAAATTTTTCTGACCAGGGAAGTGTACAAACAAAATTGTGAAGCACACTAATGAGCTGACAAGTGAACAGGCAGGTGTAGCATCGCAAACCTATTATGACAATAGGAAAACAAAAAAGATATCAACTGTGCATTACAAGAAAGTATAGGAAAACAAAACATATATACTATCAATGTAAGTGACAATTGTGCATTAAATGTGCAGTTGTCATGTCTGAAGACTGCCTTGGGTGTGACAGTTGAAGCAAAGCTTTTTTCTGTGGGAGACTTTTGTTTGCGTTTATGCTGCAGTTTACATAGTTTTTATTTTTGATGCTACCTTTGAGGTTTTGTAACCAAGTAAGCAACTTATGTGAAAATGTTGATGTCTATTCTAAGGACTCATTATATATTTGATATTTTAGTTTATTGACATCTTATTTCCCTGCTAAGTGCATGTTGTACAATATAGTAGGAAGCTCCTAAGAGAACATGGAGACAAGAGAGTTTACAAGACAGCTACATAAGAAAGAAAGTCAAGCACATGTACTGTTAGTAGTCATGTGTTAATGCTCCTTGGGCATGACAGTTCAAGCAAAGTTTATTTTTGTGGTAGAGTTCTACTGGCATTTTCAGTGTAGTTCACATAGAAATTTATTTCTGATGTTATCTTTTAGATTTTGTAAGGAAGTGCACAGCTGATGTAAAATGTTAGTATCTATTCTAAATGCACAATATTTATTAACAATTTGATAATTTCTTTTAATGATATTTTATGTTCTTTTTAACACCTGTATAAGATATTAAGAACATGCTGACAAAACATCAAGAACACTGAGATATAAATATGTCCTACAATACATGTGCTGTCAATGTAAGTGTTGCGTGTGTATAGAATGTGCTGTTGTTATGTGTGCAAATGCCTTAGGTGTAAAAATTGCAGTAAAGATTTTTTATAGAGTACTATTGATATTTTAATTGTAGATTATGTGGAGAATTATTCCTAATGTTCTTTTATAGACTTTGTACACCAAAAATCGGTCAATGCTGAAAATTTTGATGCCTTTTTTTATAAACACTCAATAAATACTAAAAATTCAATGTGTTATTTTGTGATTTTTTTTCCTGTTAAGTATTTAATATAACAAAACTCAAAAAATTATAACTAATAACTAATCAATAGAAAAATTCGAAATGTTTGTGTTCCTTGATGATAATATTAGTATTATGCTCCAAGCACCACAGGGGCCACTTCCAAGATGATGGTTGGGGCCCTAGCATTAGGGTCCTATGAAGCAAGATTCTGTCTCAAAAGTAGTTTTCAAGTAGGATATTCTGGTTACAGGTAAAAAATTGTGTTTCAAATGCTATTTCTTACTACTATAAACTTTCTGCCTCTGAAACAACTAGAACTTTACAGTCTGACCAAACAGAAGGTAAATTAGAAATTTATATTTAGAGTTGGGTTAAAAAAAATTATATGCATGTATATATGACCAAAATACATGCTGAATATTCTAATTTTTAAATTTTATTACAGTAAAAGATTACAATTAACTGTGCTCAAAATATTTCCTCTTGTTTTGAACAAAAATAAAGAACAGAAGAATAGAATTTGGTACCTGAGAAGCAGGGTCATTGCTGTGACTGTACCTGACCATATGGTTCAAGAGCGTTTAGGAATGGTTTGTGGGAAGAGTTTGGAAAGTTTTGAACATGTTGCCTGGAAGCATAGAGCTGAAATGTCTGTATGGAAGACATTTCAGCTAGTCAAATCTTCTGTAGGGAAGATTCTAGTTAGAGCTCAGAAGACCAGAATATTGATAGAAATCTTGTCAGTAAAGACCAGGCTTGGGAGGTTTCTGTGAAGGAGGAAGGACTGCACTGGTTTTTGGACTCCAGATGATATATGTGATGGCTTGGCAAAAAGTTTGTCTGTATTTTGCTTGTGTCCAGAGACTTTGTCTGAGACTAAGATTAAGGATGGTGGACTGATTAATCTGGTAAAAGAAATATCAAGGCAGTTGAATGTTGAGGCCATGGCATGGCTATTGTTGGGTCTTTTAGCCAGATTTATGTTGCAAATCAAGAGTAAAATGCCCAGTGAGATGATTTAAAATGTTTTGAGTTTGGCCAGAAAAGAAACTCCAGTAAAGCTGTGGACTGGAAAGACAGAACTGAGATCTCAATTGCTGAGAAGGAACAGGAAAATAGAAAAGATGGCCTGGGGTCATCATAGGAAGCAGCAGCAGGTCTCCATGCTTTCAAAACTGCAGAAGTGAAAGACTTTACTCTGAGGAGAAAGCTACAGAGCATCATGTTCCAGAATGGTAGTGGAGGCCTCACAAGGTTCCAAAATGGTGGCAGCATAGAGAATCTGTTTCTCACAATCAGGCTCAAAGTACTCAGCAGTCCAGGCACTCAATCCCAACATCCAGGAGAGAAAAAAGCCTTGCTACTTCTCCAGCAGACTTTGGCATCATTCACATGGTGCTGGTTTTAGGTGCATACAGAATGCAAGAGAGCTTAGGCTAAAAAGGCTTCCACTCTGATTTCAGAAGACCTGGCAGGCCAGGCAATGTGTCCCTGAGAGGGCAATGTGTGAAGCTGTGAATGTAAAGCCAAAGGTGCAGTGGAAACCCCAGAAGTTTGGAAAAGCCAGGAATGTGGATCATCTAAGGAAAGCTGCAAGAAGAGAGCAAAGAGCAAAGTGGGCCTAAGAGAGGAGCTGTGGGAGCTATAACCACCAGAAGTGCCATAGGGGTGAGTTACAGAAGCCCTTTGGAGCTCACAGTTAGCCATGGATTGCTTCAATGCTGGATGTCCATCCACAGGACTTAATGTTTGCCCTGCTGGACTTTCTTTTTTTTTTTTTTTTTTTTTTTTTTTTTTTGCGGCACTGGGGATAGAACTCACTACCTCGTGCTTGCCAGGCAGGCACTTAGGCTGCTGAGCTAAATTCCCAGCCCCTGCTGGACTTTGGACTTGCTTCTGTCCTAATTCCTTATAGCTCCCTGTTTGTAACTTTTGGAATTGTAATGTTTATCTCATGCCATTGCATGTTGGAAGTGTTTAAGTTTTCACTTGTACAGTGGCTTGTAGCTAAGAGTTGCCTTCCATCTCAGAAGAGAATTTCAATGTGGTGGGACTTTTCAAAAATGCTGAAACTGTTAGGACTTTGGCAATTCTTGCAGATGGACTAAATGCCTTTAGCATAAAGGGATGTGCAAGAGTCTTTGTGGGGAACAGGGGAAGAATGTTATGGTTCTACTGTAATATAATGTCGATAGACTTAATGCTGGTTCTTAAGGATTGTTAAATCTGTTATAATGTTCAAGTTGTGAAATGTTAAGAATAAACATGTTTTGTACCTGGAAACTGGTTTAAAGAAAGGTGTCTGGTTGCCAAGTTGACAAAGGGTAGATTGTTATGGCAGATACATTGTGTCAATTTAAGAAGTTTAGAAATTTAACTAAGAAGGAGCCAGGATCCTTACTTTGTAAATATTTCAGCCTGTGCAAAAGGAGGGCACAGAGGTGGTGTGAGTGCTACACTTGCTCAGAGTGGTTTAAAATATAAGGGAGAAAAAGAATCTTGCTTTCCCCCTTCTGTTTTTGTTGCTTTGCTGTCTTCTGCCATCTTGATGTGTTGCCCTTGTGCCATGCTACTCTGCCATGGAGCCAACTGATTATGGACTGAAACCTCCAGGTACTATGAGCTAAATAAACCTTTCTTTCCTTAATTTTGGGTATTGGCTATTTTGTCACAGCAATGAGAAAAAAGTAACCAATACAGAAGGTAA
>RJWT010011637.1:0-23121 GCA_004365215.1 Cuniculus paca
TTTTTTTTTTTTTTTGGTACTGAGAATCAATCTCAGGACCTTGTGCTTGCCAGGCAGGAGGAACTGTGCCACTGAGCTATATCCCCAGCCTTGTTTTTCTCTGTAAAATAAAAACAATAATAAATTTTAGATGTCTTACACATTGTAAAAAAGACAAAATTAGAGTTATAAAGCAAATGATTATGTCAAAGTAACTCTATACAATACAAAGCAAATAATTTAAAATGTGAATAAACAAATTATATGATCTATTTTATATAACTTTCTAATTTACTGGAAGCATTACAGTTTTATTAGGTAGCTAGCTATGGATAAATCTATCATATATATATACATATATATATATATCCATGTATATGGCACTAATTTATTAAATATGAATTTAATGGAAGATAGATTTTTATTTACTATGGCTACATGTGAGATAATTTTTCCCTATGAATCAAAACAATTTGTTCAGTATTCAAGCTCATTTTTCCATTACAATAAGAAAGCATTCAAGAAGAAGTTTCCAATAAACTTGAAAAATGGTATCACATCTAGTATGCAGTGAATGTTAGGGAAACTGGAAATTCTGAGGGTGAATTTAATTCTTGCTGTACGAATTAATCAAGTTACACTGTGATTAGCGAATGGAGGCAGAGGTCCTTTAAGATCCAAAAATGATTCCAGGAGTTACAAATGGTTGACTACAGTGACAGATAAAATAATAGGAGGACAAAACAGAAGCTCCATTTCCCCACCTGTCTATAGTGGTCTCTTTTGGAAGCCTCCTTCCCATTTACCTACCTAGTTCTTGCAGCATCAGTCTGAGAAAGAGAAGCCAGGGGGAGGTCAGTTTTTCCTTCTGAAAGATGCTGAATCACCTCTGGGGGAAAGTAAGGCTTGGTAGCTTAGCAACTGACACTTCCCAGGCTAGATGGCCATTTGCCGGGGGTGCAGAAGTACTACAAGTCTACAGGGCCCTGTGCTAGCTGCCCTTGGACTTTCTGTGGCTGTGCCTGTTGAGGTCTTTCCCTCCCTTCCGGCTGACAGATCTCCTCTAGAACACCAGGCTGTATGCCAGGGACTGGAGACAGCATGGTGACACCAAAGAAGGTCCTGCTCTCACAGAGTTTGCAGCCTACAGGGAGTGGTACAGAAACAATGATCATCAAGAGAGAAGAAGTTAACACAAGTGAAGTATCACCATTACCAGGCACTATGAAAGAATAAAACTGGGAGACCTAAACTAGCCTCAGGGTACAGACAGAGGTCATGGAATGTCTTTCTGGTGAAGTTATTTTTAGGACCTTAAGGAAATGAGCGGATGAAGAGAGACGGTAAGAACTTATCATGTGGAAGGATTGGCCTTGAGACAGTCCTGGCATGGAAAAAGCGTAACGCATTTATGATATCAGGAACTGAATTGTTCTCAGTTCTCATGGATATGCAAAATCTAACTGGGGCAGCAATTAACTATGGGTGGGTGGCTTACAGTAGGTTGTACATAGTTCACCTATGACAGGTGGAAGGAAGGGAGTGAGGAAAGTGGGCATCCCTGAGTTTTGAGGAGAGCACTTCCAGCGATTACTTCCCCATCCTCATAGAGAACGCTGGCTTCTCAAGAACTGCCAATTCTTTCACCTTCTTACAGTTTGTCTTGGAATCATGTGGAATCCTTCCTTTTATTCACACCCCATTTCTCTCCCACACTGCCATTGTTCCCGTTGTCAAACCTGCATAATCTGCATTTTTCTTGATGTTTCAGTATCTCCCATCTTTCCTCCTATCACGCCTTTAAGGAAAGTGCTCCACATTGACCCACATTTGATTCCTGCCGATTCAGCTTCTGTTAGAGCGAATCCAACATTCCTCAAAAACTGTGTCCACGCTTTTCCAAGGTTTTGAGGTCATGTTCAAATCATTTTTCTTGCTATTCCCCAACTGGGGAGATTCCACATCCTTCCCCATGGGGTATTAGGTAACCTCTGAGGCCTTTCTGGTTGTCACAGTTAGTGAAGAAAATATGAAATCTATTGGGTAGAGGTCAAGGACGTCACTAAATATCCCACAATGCACAAGGCGGCCCCCATGACAGACGGTATCTGGCTCAAAGTGTCAGCAGTGTGGATGTGGCTCTTCTGCAGCTGGTCCTATTCATCAGTCTCTACTCACCTTTTGCTACTTCAGCTTTTCTCCAGTTACAGAGAAATGTTTGGTTGCATCACAGGAAATTGTCAGTATGTGAAAATCTTGACTTAAAAACCCCAGCAAGTTCATGGTTTCATGATTCAGTAGTTTGTAGTTTCTTGAGAGTAACTGTGTTTCTTCTGCCTAAAATGCATTCTGCCCTTATTGCTTTCTCTTACTATCTTCAAAGCTTAGATTGAGTTTTACCTCCTTAACAGCCCAATCATGAGTGGCAATCATGGCATGGAAACCTTTGTGTACATCCTTTGTGCGCCCACGGCATCCCTTCCTCACATGTCTACTTCTGTGAGTCAGCTGATGCCAGGTCTGAACAGTAAGAGACTCGTACCAGGTGTCATGGCCCAGTTTACTCCGTCTACCCAGAGCCCAGTCCAGGGTCTGCCATGGGGGAGCTGCTCCGTAAATCACAGTGTAAGTAATAACTAAATGAACAAAATCGCTTATTCCCATTTCCAATTGCTTCCATTTCTCCACTGAGAGAGCTGATGGCAGTACTAAGAAATGTCTTCCAATGTAATTATAGTCAAGAAAAATAATAAGGAGTTCCCAAAGGCTAATGAAACATTTAATCATACACATACAGCCAGAGATTTTGTGGATCCCAAAATGTTAATCTACCACGAGGCCTGTAAGGAGAACAAAACCAACCATCTGTGCTTTGTGTTTCTCGCTGATTGCCAAGGAAGTGTTTGATAAACAGAAAAATCTGGGAAAAGTGGAGAGAAACCAGTTCTGAAGTCAGTTATTTTATTTGTTTGTCTTCTTTTGTCCCTTTTTCGGTGCTGGGCATTGTACACAGGTTCATGAGCAGAAGGACACACTCTACCACTGAACTACACCCCCACACCTCGGACTTCGGTTTTGACAGATAGGCTCATCTTTATAAAAATTTTGGATGAAGACTTTCTTCAGCAAAGTTCAAAAGCATTTCCAAATTCAGAACTGAATGCAACTTAAAAAAATAAGATTTTATTTTACAAAATTTAGCTGGGAATGTTGAACTAGGATTAGAGAAAGACTTAGAAGATCCTCACATTTGGCTAGCAAAGAAACGAGCCTTCAATTAGCCACTGGTGGACGGTAGGAGGACTTCCAGAATGGAACAGGCCTTTAACAGAGATTTTATTTTTTTGTGAGATGTTAAGATTTTCTGTTTTGTTTTTTGTTCTGTTGTTTGGGGGGAGGTAAGTACTCCTTGATTCAACAATGACTTAAAAATTTTCAAGTAATATATCAGTATCTTTCTATTTTTAAACACAGTACTAAGTGTAATTCATACTAAAATTGCTCCTATTCCCTTACTCCTCCTCCTCTAGAAACAAGCACAGTTAGCAGTGTTGTTTCTGTACAGATTTCCATGCATGTTTACACACACACACACATCTATTATATATGCATTTTTTTCAGTTATGCTTGTTAAACATAATCAAATTAAAGAATACTTTTTTCAACTTTTTCACTTAATAAGTTTTGAGAATCTTCTACAACACTATGCATAGTTTTTTAAAAAATTCTTTTAGTAGCTAAAGACTACTTCATACCATATGATTGATGCTCACAATTTCTTTTAATGATTAAGACATCTGAAAATAAACATTCTCCAAAGACTAAGTTTTTTTGTAAATTTATTCAAAATAGCACATTGTGTGGAAACTAAAGATCCTGCTTTTATTAAAAGAGGAATAACATGCCTCTGTGGAGGATTATTTAGTAGAATGAGCCTCAGTCTAATTCCAGGGTAAGTAGAATGGAGGATGGATTAGTTCTGAAGTCAAGATTTTCTGACTGAGAAAAATAATTAACAATTATGGAGACCAGTCAGGAAAACAGTGATATTCCTGTCCTTTGAACATTTTATAAAAGGTATCTTTCCATCTAAATTTATGTGGAGGGTAACTCCAGCCACTGGTTCAAGACCTGGTTTGTCTTCTCACTCACTGGTCTTCAGTCTAATGCAATGGTCCTGTTTCTCCATCTATTTATCTTGGTCGCTCTCCACATATCAATACATACTTCGAAGACTTATGAATCCTCCTACAGACTTCAATTTTGGTGGCAAGAAATTGAACTAGATGATTTTTGAGGTGCTTTTCATTTAAGATAATGGTGAATCCCAACAGTAATTAAGGAGGAAGACCCTTTTTTCTCACATTTTTATTTATGACATAAGGAAAAAATTGTTCATCTTGTGTCACTGGTGCAAGTAGAAGCTGAAAACATCCAAGCGACACACAAGCCTGAAATGCAAAGGCACCTTCAGACCTCACAGCTGCTAAACACCCAACTGAGGGACCCAGGGAAGAACACGCAGCTGAGCATTATCCAAGGCACTACAAGGACCACACGAAATCAGCACCTAGAATGCTATAGTCTCCAAAAGGCTCACGTGTTAAAGGCTTCATTGCCAGTCTCCAGGGCTACTGGGAGGTGGTTCAACCTACAGGAAGGAAGTTAGGTCATTGGGGACTTCAGGACTCCAGTTTCTCTCTCTCTCTCTCTCTCTCTCTCTCTCTCTCTCTCGCTGTTTCCAGCTACCATGAGATGAATGGGCCTCCCTCCCCTGACATCCTCTCCCCACCAAGATCTGTTGTGCTGCCACAGCACAAAGCAACAGGGCTAAGCATCCATGGACTGAACCTATGGGCCAGAATAAACTTTCCTTTCTTGTAAATTGATTTATCTTTGGCATTTGTTAAAGCAATGGAAAGTTGACTAATGCACATGGGATTCTGAGATGATGTAAATAGGACTTCTTGGTCAGAACCAAACTTCCCAGAATATATTACCTATAATCTAGTGTCATCATTTCCAAATGTCTAGAGGTATTGCCTTGTGCCTCATCTCTTCATATCTCAAAGGGGTGAGGGGAAAAGAAAACACAAATTGATATGCTAGAAGAAAAGGGGATAAGAAAGCAAGTGTTGAGAGTTTTAAAAACTGTTAGTGTAAAATGCAATTACTACCCTCCCTCAGGAACTAAGGGGAATCAAATAAATCCCACTAAATATTCATCAGTATATTACAGAAACCTGACCCAGACACCTTGAATGCTGAATGCAAGGACTGTTGGTGTCATCTGTGATGCTAAGGTTTCTTTATTGGTTTCTCTGTTTAGTTTTACAGTGTTGGGGATCAAACTCAGGGCATAATGCACGCTGGACAAGTGCTTTACCACTGAACTACAGCCCCAGCCCTGTGATGCTGAGCTTCTATGATCCTGTGGCGTAAGTCTTAGTGGTCAAGCTTTACTGATGAGCAGAGAATGGAATTCAGTGGATGAGTAGGAGTGTTGTGCTGTGTGTGACCAATACTGATTTTACCAATAGTAAACACTAAATATTCTTAAAAAATGATTGAGAGATGCAAATTATTCCAGATGGAAATGGTGTAGGCCAGTATTTTTGAAGACAAAATAGTCAACATGATTTTGGTAAATAAGAGGAATAGATTACAATTAATTAATGTATAAAAATACATTCTTTAAATAGTAAGGCACTTGAGCGTTACACACTCCAGCAGTGTTATGGCTGGTGTCTAGATGTTCCCTCAAAGCCTCATGCAGTCACAGGTGGGACTTTTTGGGGGTGCTTGGATCTAGGGTGTGTGACACTGGGATCAAGGATGTGATGCTGGGATTGGTTCACAGTGTGACGTTAGGATTAAGGGTGTGAGTGCTACCAACCCTAAGAGTGGGTAGCCTGGATAAAATATAAGAGACAGAAAGAAGGCTGTTGCTGCTTGTTGCTTGTACTTGTTGCTTGCCTGCTTGCTGCCCTCTGCCTGGTCTGCTTTGCTGTGGACTGTTCTCCTCCGTAATGCCCTTCTGCCATGCCACCCTGCCTTAGAGCCAACCACTGACTGAAATTTACATGAGCTGAAATAAACCTTTCCTTCTTTGACTTTGGGTGTCAGGTATTTTGCCTCAGCAACAAGAAAAGTAACTAAGACAAGCAGTAGCTGATACATAAGCTCTCTCTGCAGAGTCTCTGAGATAGAACTGCCCTATTCATGTTTCTTGTTGGCCAATCTGTCTAACTTTGAGCACTGTGTTTGAATGAGAGCCTAAATTTCACCCTCAAATAGGCAACGCCAATTCTGCAACACTATACATTTTATGAATTGTTTCAGGAATTTTAAGGAAATAATTTACCACTGATGACCATTTACAATGTTTCAAATGAAAATTTTGATGAGATAATTTGTAATCTACAAATGTAGATTCAACACTCTGCTACTCCCTTGGTAACATTTTACAAAAATTATAGTACAGTATCACAAGCAAAGTAGTGACATTGATACAACTGACCAATCGTATTCAGGTTTCCCCAGTTTTATTTGTCCTCATTTGTGTGACTTTATTGCCACTTTATCAACTTTTTGCTTCACTCATTCACCACCTAAATCAAAACACTGAACAGTTCCTAATTTTGAATTATCATTTCAAATATACAAATGAAAGCATTCAGTATATAATATCTTGGGGATAGCCTTTTCTTTTTCTCAACACTATTCCATCAAAAATTTTCCAGGTTGCTGCTTGTGTTAAATGTGTTTCATTTTACTGCTGAGTGGTAGTGGTGAAGAGTATAGATGGATGTATTATACTTTGTGTAGTCATTCACCTGTTCTGAGCTGATTTCTAGTTTTTGGTTATTACAAAAAATAAAGATGCTATAACCCTGTGTCTAGGGTTTGTATGAACATAAGTTCCCATCCCTCTGGGATAAATGTCCAAGTGTACAATTTCTGGGTCATATGGTAATAGTATATTTAGTCTTCCAAAGGAGCTATGCCATTTTATATTCCCAGAAGCAGTATCTGAGAGACCAGTTTCTCTGCATTCTCTGCAGCAATTGATATTTTCATTATCTTTTATTGTAGGACTTTTCAGAAACGTCCAGTGACATGACTCACACAGGTTCCCAAGGAACCCATCCACTCATTCTGCATGAGGCCACGATCTGTCCCTTCATAAAGTCCCTGACTGGCCCCCATTCTGTTATCAGGAGCCCGACACCCTCTATATCAACAACCCTTTTCTCCCTCTCTTGGAAATGCTTTTTCCACAGGTTGGCATTCTCAGTTCAATTATTTCTGAAAAATCATGTTTGCAAATTTTTTGTCATTCATAAGCTGTCTCCCTTTTTAACCCAACAAATTACCTTTCTTTAGGTTCCTCTAGAGTTGACAGATTCTGTCCAAGTCTTGGGGAAATACAGACAAATGAGATAAGGAAGTAAGGTTCCATCGCACAAGAACCACTCTGTACTCAACAACTTAGTAAATGTTATTTATAGAGCTGTATAACACCAATAATCAATATAATGGGTATTGGCCACTGAGGACCAATCTTATCATTCACAAAGATTTGATTCCCTTTTGCAGTATGTGTAGTCACTGACATACAATTAGAACACAACGTGACAGCGGGGAGTGCAGAGTTCTGGGCTGGAGCCGGGTCAGGGAAGGGAAATCTGTGAGCAAGAGATACCTTTGGATGCAAACGTAGGAAGAGGCAGGCATCCCAAGCTGTGGGACCAGCTGGGCACAGGAGTGCATGTCTGAGTGATCCAAAGCAATCTGGAGCATGAGGTTAACCTGCAAGTAGTGTGGGACTGCTGACACCTAGCTCAGAGGGACAAAGGGCAGAGGGTGAGGCAGATGGAATGAGGAGGCATCTTCGAACTTGTTAAGGAACAGGAATTCTGTCCTGCAGGTAACAGGGCATGAAGCAGGAGCAGAGCAGGGCAGCTCGAGATGCAGAATAGGCCCCTTTGTTAGTGAGGAAGAGGAACCTGAGAAGGATAATATAGAGGGAGTGTCCGGTAAAAGCTATTGTGATTTTCATCTGAGATGTGCTTTGTATAGGAAGGAAGGCATGGAAAGGCTCTTAAGAAATATTTCAGAGACAAAAATTAGGATTGGGTACTGATTTTGTCAGAAGTGAAGAAAGAAGTATGTCTGACAAGGAAATGGGGCTTGAGAAATGTAAAAGGATTGCTTAAAGGTCGAACGGATTGAAGAAAGAGATCTTAGAAGGAATAGTTAAAATTTGGGACTATTATATCTGAAGGGAAATCTGACTCTGACTTTTACTCATATGGAAAAGTACCCAGTTGAAGATTGTAGTCACATCTTCTTCATTTTTTCCAAAGGAAATATCTCTAATAGATGCATACATAATATAGGTCAGGTAGGTGAGTAATTTTCCAGTTAAGCATTATAAAGGATATTAAATTACAAATGCAAATTTATGATATAATAAAGGATGCATCTCAAATCAGTTGCGGGGAGAGGAAAACTGTAATGAGTAGTGCTGGGATAAAAGAAAACTGTGGAAAATGATTAGTTGTTTTCCTTACTGGATATACTGGTGTAGATTCTAAACAAATTAAAGATTTTGATGTAAATATATTTACCATAAAACTAGAAGAAAATGTGTGAGTCCCTTTATAATCTAAGAGAGGGAACTTTTCTAACCACGTCTCAAAATTCAGAAGGAATAGGGAAATGATAGAATAACTACATAAAATACTTAATACTAAAAGACTATTGTTGGCAAAGGCAAAATAAGCAAAGTAAAAGACAATTGATGAATTGGGGGAGTTTTTTTCTACGTGTATCACAAATGATGGGGTAATAAAATAGGAAAGGGAAAAAAACCAATCATTCTATGGGAAAATGGGTTGGAGAAAACAGTTCACACGTAAAGAAATGCAAATAACTCCCAACTATTGTTATGACTTATATCTACATGCACCCAAAAAACCTCATGTGGTCATTGGTGGTGCTTTTTGATGGTGGACTAGGGTGTGTGATGCTGGAATCACGAATGTGATGCTGGGACTGATTCAGGGTGTGAAGTTAGGATTAAGGGTATCCCACCCTGAGTCTGAGAGCTACCCGCCCTGGGTAGCCTGGATAGGATGGAAGGGACAGAAAGATGGCTGCTGCTGTCACTTTGCTGCTTTGCTGCCTTCTGCTTGCCATGAGCTGTTTCTCCTCTGTGATGCCCCTCTGCCATGCCACCCTGCCTTGAAGCCAGCCGACTATGAGCTGAACCTTCTACAAACTGTGCACTACAATAAACCTTTCCTGCCTTAAATTTGAGTGTCAGGTATTTTGTCTCAGCAATGAGAAAAAGAAACTATGACAACTTATAAAAAAGCTAGGTTTTGCTCAGACTAAGAGAAATTCTAATCAGAAATACACTGAAGTATAGCTGTTTCACCTATGAGATTAATATTACAAATGGAAAGACTATCATTATTTGGGGAAGTATAATTTCCTGCTGGTGTCTCAAGAAGGTGATTCAGGTATGTCACAAGACAGGATATATAAATATGGTCCTTCCAGCTGAAGACTAAAGGAAGAGTAGAATCTCTTAACACTGAGTCTATAATCAGTAGTTCACCAACTGCAAGAATTTGAGAGAGGCAACTTCTGCCACAATCCCGGGTGCAGGGGGATGGAAATGGGAGCTGAAAAACTAGAATACAGTGTTAGGAAAAAAAAAAAACTAACACTAAAACTAACATCACACTAATTTAAAACTTGGCAAAATAAGTATGATTGTACTATAAGAAATATTTATCCACCTTCTGCTAAAAAAAAGAGCAACTTCTTAGCCAGGTATGGCAGCACATAACTGTAATCCCAGCACTGAGGGAGGCTGAGGCAGGAAGATCATAAGTTCCAGTGTAGCCCGAGCAACTTAGCAAGCTCTTATTTTGAAATAAAAAGTAAAAAGGGCGGGTGGTAGAGCTCAAGAGTAGAACACCCCTTGGCTTGATCATCAGCAAAGGGGGACCACCTCCCCCCAAATCAAAACTTCTTAACTTCCTGGTCTCTGGTTCCAAATTGCTGTTTTACTCACACTAATGGCCTAAGTTATTACATCACAAAATCTGGCACAGGAAGTGATTCTAGAGCTAGAGACAATTTCACATGTACTTACAGAAGGTAGCTGATACCTTCAAGGGTCTGAAATGGGTCACTTTCATTCCAGTTAGACTCCTAACTGGTTTCTTAACAAGCTACAGCTTTGACAGTCTTGAAAGCAAATACTTCTGGCTAAATGAAACATATCCATTTTCAAAAACAAAACAAAGAATAAAACTTTGTTCCACTGGATGGAAGCAAAATTTTCCACTTGTAAATAAGGCACTGATTCCATGGATTGCCCAGATCATTTCTTTGCTAAACAGTTTGCTCTCTAAGCTAGACCGTCAGCATCTTAATCCATGCCACCACTGACATTCACAGAAGTCCCTTCACTTGGTCAGTCATTTCCTGGATCTCCCGTTGTACGCTGGACAATGGACACACAGCGGCGAGTTCAGCAGACAAAAAAGTCTGCCCCCTTCCCATGGGAGATGGGAAAGATAGTTTCAAAGAGGTAGTGAAATTCCCTATATTTCAGATGGTTATTAATGCAGAGACAGAGAGAGACAGAGGCAGAGAGAAACAGACAGAGACTGAAAAATGGCGAGTAAGGCTATACAGAGCCACATTCCGCAGGACCTTGTGCACTACAGGAAACTGACCACTGAGGGAAGGCCTATTGGCAGAAAAGTGACTCACGTAACACAGTCATCGCTCAGAGACCCTTGGGCTGCTGAGCTGAGGACAGTCTGGGGAGATGAGGTCAGAGAGAGCCAGCTTCTGCCACAATCCAGTGTGTGGGGGGATCGGAATGGGGGCTGAAAAACTAGAATGCAGCGTTAGAAATAGTAAAAAAAAAAAAAAAAGGCCAGATTCTGAATACATTTTGAAAGTGGACCCTACAGTATTTATTTATGGACTTACATCTGCAATCTGAGAGAAAAGACAAAAGCCAAGCAAAGCTCTGAAGTTTTTGGCCCGACAAAATGGGAGGATGGAATTTCCACTCTCAGATGAGAAACAATGGTAGGAGGACCCAGTTTAGGGAAGAAGATCTGGAGTTGTGGTCTGGATGGGTTAGGTGTGAGATAACCATTACACATCAAAATCCAGGGTCCTCAGAGGGCTGGGAAGTATGAGTCTGGAGTTCGGCAGTGAGGTCTAGACTAAGGACAGAAATGTCAGAGGTGGCAGTGTGTAAATGGAGTTTACAGAGGGGCTTGGGTGGGAGTGCCACGTGAAGTGTCCTGGGCACACTGGTAATTCTCAAAAAGAGGGAGAATTAGCAACCAAGAACACAAAAGCCAGGAGAGCGAAGAATCTTGGAAATCAGCAAGGAAAGTGCTACTGCAACAACGGGTTGAGCCACTGTAGTATCAGATTCAAATGCTGCCCACAGAGTAGGCTGAACAGCAACTGAGTACTGTGTGGCCTGTGCTGTACTCGGTCTCTTTACTCAATTCCACAGCCATACAAACACGACGCTCCTTCAGCCTGCACACCACACTGTACCTGCAGTCTGCTCTATCTCAGAACACCTCTGCAATGTATGAAGCTTGGCGACATGCTCTCGACTGACCATGCCAGCACCCAATCATATTGGAATGATGATCTCTAGCTGGGCGTGGTGGGACACACCTATAATCCCAGCATTCAGGAGACTGAGACAGGAGGATTGCTGCAAGTTCGAGGCCAGCCCGGACTACATAGTGAGACCCTGTCTCAAAATAATAAACAAAAATTAAAACATTTTTTACAAAAGGGAATAATGATCTCTGAATAGAAAAGATTCATTCTGGGACTGGAGGTGGGAGCAGGTCCTTATTCTTCTACAGGAGTGAGACATCATACAGAGACATGCAAACACAAACCACACATAAAGCTCAAGTGAGCTTTCACATCACTTCCTCAGTCCCCTGGAGGCACAGGGGGAAGAAAAGGGATGATTTGGAATGGAAGAGGGCAGTGGGACCCTCACGCCTCCAGCGAGCTGGGCTCGTCCCAAAGTGGAGACGGTGGGTGCGTGGAGTACCCACATCACCTGTAGGACATTTCCTGCAATGTCAGCAAAGCAGAGGATTCCCTTGTGATCAGCAAGGACCACAAAACGTGAAAAGACGAGTCATGTGACTTGGGTTCGCAAGCTGTCCCAAGACTAAGCCGTTATATGGCACACATTGACTGTGATCCCGCACCTTACTACAAACAACCAGAAACACAGGGCTCAGGCTGCTGAAGTACAAAGTGGCTCATTAGGGCTTCAAACCACAGAGTGAAAAACTATGCGCCCACATTTCAAACAGAGCTCTGGTGTCCCAATCACACCGCTGGATTAGTGTCTAATTGTATCGACCAGCTTTTAATCCAGATTTCCACTACTTTATGGAATGTTTTGATGATAAAAAGAAATCGTGATAAATGTCCACTAAAAATGTCCTTGGCTTAAGGAATCTCAGACCTACCATAAGGCTGTCATGGACTCTTACAAAACTCATGAAACGTGATGCACCTGAGCTCCCTGCCCACTTTAGAGAGGGTCTTCTAACCCTTGTTTTGCAGCTGAAGATAATACTACCTTGTACGGAGCACTCACAAAGAGCCAGGCACCATTCCAAATGGCTTCTATGCATAATCCCATTAATACCCACAAAGCCTTTGTGAGGCAGATACATCATATGCATGAGAAAATGAGATTTAAAAAGATTATTTGCCCAAGTTCTCACAATTACTAAGCTCCAGAGGCGAGACCAGAACCCTGATACTGGGCCTCCAGACTCCTCACCCTCGTCAATGTGTGACCTTGCCCATTGGGAACAATTTCTTATGATGAAAACTGGCACTCCATTCTCACATTCCCAAACTCTACAACCAGATTATACAGCAAATGTGATGTCCTAGGATTTCTTATTCCTGTTACTAACTTTCTGTCGGTAGGAAAAGTACTGTTAAGCATACATATCTTAATAAATACCCTCCCAATACTTCATCCATTTCTGACACAATTGCATGAAAGCTTTTTTGCCTTTTATGACTTTTTTCTAACATGGATAAATCAATTGCAACACTGGAAGAACTGTAAGAATTGATGATATATATATGTAGATATACTCAAATTGCTCTAGTTTCCCCAAGTTTTTCCCACTGGTGCATTCCTAGGTTCAGGAATTACCTTCACCTCATCTCACACATATCTGCTAGTCAAAGCATTCCAGCTTTGCTACTGAAATGAATGCGATCTTATATACCTCAGCAGCTCGGACAGCCTGTGGGAAAGAGACCAGTGGAGCAGTGAGAGTTCATGGCACTCCAGTATTTTTAACTTGAAAAAGAATGCGTCCATTTTGCATAACTTATTCAGTTATTTTAAGTATCAAAAAGGATGTTTTAAATTACTTAATTCTCAGCTGAGTGAGAATAAAGATGTTTTTATCATTGTGTGACCTCACCAGGGCATTTCCTAAGGATTGACTGAACACACAAATAACTGATAGTCCGGGCTGTAGGTTGGTTTGAGCCTGTTGCAAGCATCTTCTTTTTCTAGTACTGAGGCTCAGAGAACAACTCTAGTCAGGACACAGCCCTCTGGTATGGGGTGTGACACACTGAGGTTCCTGACCCCTCAATAGGGGAGTTGCTAGGGCAAGGAATGATCACGCAGTCCCAGGCCACTGTAGAAACGGAAGTTGGCGACATCTGGAAACTTCCTTGGCAGTGCTGTGAAGGCGGGTCCCAGAGATCCAGTCCTACTTGTGCCTAATTTAGTGTTAACTCTTGCAAAGGTCATATGTATGCAATTTTCTCACTGATGATTTTGCTTTCAGTAAATTTAAATATATTTTGAATGCACTAAAGCTCAGCTTTAAAGGCAACAAGAAAAATCTGATGAAGTGGGGAATCCTTGCAAAATGCAAACATTTTCTTCCACAGCAAGTGTTTCTCAGCATGTCTGGGGATACCTTGTTTACCTGAAGTAGGGCACAGGCCATCTCGTTCGTGCAAGCGCGATACAGCTCAACGAAAGGGAAAGGCGGTGAACGTGATGGATTTGAAAGAATTATGGTCCAATTCTCAGACGTGCTCCAATTTAGGCTGGTTCTAGAAGGTCCTCGTTTTTCAGTCTGCTTCCTAAGTATTTTTATGAGCCAGTCTGTTCCTTTGTGATGGAGGCACTTAGTTTTCATGCAGGACACTAGTCCTGGCCCAGATAAATGAAAAACACTGAATATATATGTACTGCTCCTGACATATTTACCATGAGGAGGGAGGGCAGAAAGGGAAGTGCATGCACAGAAAGACGACATCTGCTGCTGAGCCAACTGCCAGATTCACGGCAAGAAGCATTTGGCCGGTGCTTCCCATTTAACAGAAAGCTGCCTCCTGTGTAATGCGGGATTTCTGGTTCATCTCCCGAGACAGGGAGAGAACACGGCTCCCTGTTCTATGCAAGACAGTTTAAAAAATACATTTTTATAAAAAGTGAATAAGCCAAGCAAATGATTACAAGGTAAATTTCCCAGTGATGGCTGGATCTTCAAAGTATATTTCAAATACCTATAATTTGTATATCATATTGCTAGCCTCTAAATTGCAACTGGAATACTTACCTAGGTAATAGTGCCACTTTATTAAGGAAAAAATGGAGTTGAATTGGCCCCCAAATTACTTCACAGTCTTGGAAATGAGTTTGCAATGACAGATGAGATTGAGAACAAGCTCTCTGAAGTACAATACTGCCTACAGAAAACCTAAGCATAAAGTATAACCCAAGTTTCTACCTTCTTGTACTGAGTACTAGAGGCGAAAAGAAAATCTGAAGTTCCTTCCCCAAATGCGCTGACAACCCAGGCCGGCAGATAAAGCTGAAGTTAACACGAGTATTAACCAAGAGTGTCTGTGAAAGGCTAACATTTGTCAAATCACCCAACAAAAGAAAGTAAAGCAAACAAAAAAACAAAAAAACAAAGAGCTGTGTGTGGCATACAATAAATGCAAATGCATCAGAAAAAGAAGAGCTAAAGAAGGTATCTGGGTGGTGGAAATTTTTGTGCAATTCTGAAAGGGGAAACAAGGTAGATAAAAGTAGATGGTGGGAAAGCAGGAAACCTCGTTTCTCAGAGGACACAATGTCTAAGTCATTAGATGAGCTTGCCAGGACTCATAATTATGATGAACTGGTGACCCTGAAGTCTTTTTCAGGCTATTGGATTCTCAGTTTCTTCATTTATAAAGTAGTAATAAACCCACCATCCATCTCACTAGAAGTCTGTGTCAATAGCACACACTATAAATGCTCCCACAGAGAGTCCCCTCTTCCCCCTCAATGTTCCCACCTCTTCCTGGAATGCCAAGCATTTTGAGAAGGGCATAGTCCTAGCGGAGTGCCTGGCACATGACCAGAGTTCAGTAACTGAGGGTTAATGGTGCTGGAAAAAGTCATCCCATTGTAGAAGTGACAAGGTTTCTTCTCATGCTTGCATCATCACCTGCCTGCTAAACGCTTACCTAGGCAGGCATGGTTTAAATATTCCTTCCTTGAATAGAATCAGTGCCAACAAACTCTTTACAATGTGTCACCGCCTAGGTAGAAAGCAGGACTCTGCCCCACCTTTGCCTTCTTGCTGAGCCTGAGAGTGAAGGTAGGTGTGTATGTTCCCTTTCCGACAGCTTCTGCTTTCCATCCCCTCCTCCCCATTTTCCATTCACTTCATAATCCCCCTCAGTACGACCTCTGCCCTCCCCTACTCTACTGATAATGTCACTGGGTCTCTTCTAAATGCTAAACCCAGTGGCTCTGATTAGTCATCTCTCTGCCCAATGTCTCTACAGCAAGGTTCTCTTCCACATTTTTCTGGGTGAACTGCTCTGATCCCACGACTTCAAAAATCTGACTGATATTCAGATGACCCAAGCCCTTTATCTGCCCCAAGTCACATTTGTAATTTCCAAAAGTTTCCAGAACATTTCCTCCAGTCACCTCAGGTTTCATATGCATACAGCTCAGTTTATTCCACTTTCTCCGTTTTCCAAATTGATCCCAAATTTGCTCCCTCAAGTAAAAAAATAAATCACAATGATCCTTGACTCTTCTCTCGCTGGAACTTCAAATATACTGAGACGTCAAGTCCTACCCTTTTTCATCTAATAAATTTCTCTCATATTAGGTTCCCTCTCTCAGACCCACTAGCACTACCTTGTTTTAGAGGCCATAATTGCTAACTTCTTTCCAAAATCTTGTACAATAAGTTCCTTTCTTCGGGATATTTGTACAACAGCTTGCAGACCTCTCTCTCTCTCTCTTTTTCTGTCTCATCCACAGGAATAAAAACAAAAAACAAAACAAAACACTCATTGAACAAAAGGTTTCCCAGCATTTTAAGTATAAATGTATTGCAAACCGCTTCCCTTTAAAGGGTAGGAAATGAAATAAACCTAATAACAAAAAGTACATGTATATAGCTAATGTAAATCTATCCTTGCATTATGAGGGTTGAGACTAATCCTTCGTCAAGCTGGTGTGCTCTTCCTGGGAGCACGGGAGAGTTGCTTCCAGCGTTCCTGGTCAGAGGGTGGGGCATGGCTTGTGCTCTTATTTGGCATAAGTGACGCACGCCCCAGCACCAGACCTCGCCAGTGAGAACTCCCATGCACAACGGCAGTGCTCTCAACTTTCCACACTTTGGTTTGATAACCATCAGCGGCTTGGAAGGCACATGCTGAAGGTGACAGTGAGTCACCGCTCACAGGAAAGGCACTGGCCTCGGGCCAACACGCTTTGAACTTCAGTTGAGCAAAAAGCCCCTCTACTTTATAAACTCCCTGGTATTTGAACTGTATCTTTTATAACTGGAATGACCCCTGTTAACACATAACCCTGAACTACAACTACGAACTATCCAGTGCATTAAGCCATTCATTGAGAGGAGGCATCACTGTGTTTGATGTGTTATCCCAACTATTATGTGTCATGTATTAACAACCACAGAAATAAAGTCATCACAGTTCATTCTGCAGGGACTCAACAATTACTTTCATAGCACGTTAACTGCAGGAAAAGTGAAAAGAACAACGGTGGCAGATGGGAACAAGCAAGGCTTTCTAGTTCGTCTTGATACTTCTGAATCAGAAGGTCTGCAACTCGCAGAAATTTTACAAGGCAGAAACTTTATCATTCCATATGGAAAGCTAATTGCTTTCCTTTTTAATGTATTTATTCTTAGGCCAGTCTGTGCATTCTTTTGAGCAGATTGATGATTAGCTGACAAAACTGTTTCATCTTACCTACTGGAATCAATAGATAGCAGAATGTCTTTGAAAAATGACTGTAACAGTCAATACACAGCAGAAGGGGATGTGTGCTTCAATCTTTTTCACTCATTCTATAGAGCTGATCCAATTAACGGACTTTCTTCAGTGTTCTTAATAGTGTCTAAATAGCAAAACTAACTGTAAAAATTAGCAGACCAAAGAAGGGAAAAAAACTGTCATCAGACTCAAAAAGAACTGGATCCTATATGAGCTTCTCTAGAGCTAGAATGGTAAAGCTTCATTCTAGAAAATTCTCAAAAAACTTCCAAATACTCTTCTATATATTTCATTTTCAGCAAATATACTGAGCTCTGACAGACTGTTAGGGAAGAATAGAGTGCGACCAAAATCTCTTCCAAGAAACAACTATTTTACACTTTTTCATACAGTAAGCATTTAAAATAAATGAAAATGCACTTCACTGAAATCTGGTGGGTTACAGAAATGAAAGCCAAAATCACTTCCTATTTTGCCTTCGACTGCCTTGGCTTATAAACCAATTGCAGAGTCTCACAGTTTTGTTCTATATGAGCAAATATTTATTCTCTGGCTAGAAAAATAGCTCAGTCACTCTTCCAATATTTATTATAAAACAAAAATTAGCTTACTCGGTACAGAGTTACCAGTAAAGAGTGGCTGAAAAAAAGTGGTGGATGCTTCAGCCCCAATATAGAAACTCCTTAAACTAGTTAACCAAGCGAGTCTTTAATCCTTGCAAAGTGCCAGGTTATCTTTAAAATTCAACAGCATAATCCATGGACTGAATTAGCTCAGCTCTCAGCGGCAGTTTATCTCTTCATTTAATATCATATTTAACCTAAGCAGTTGTTTCCATAACCCAACCCAAAGCTGCCTATCCTATATTTTCCTAGTGCTTTCTAATCACATACTGTGATGCTGTGCGGGGCAAAAGCAGCCCCTGTAGGAAAAACTTTTCACTGCGCTAATTTTATGGTCAGAAGCAGCAGCAGTGGAAGAGAAGGGGCAGGAGGAAAGCAGCCATCCTGATCATGTTAGTCTGCTTTCCACTGCTGTGGCACAGCCTGAGAAAATAAAAAATAAGAAAGGTTTATGTCAGCTCACAGTTTCCGGTCACGGCTGCTTGGCTCTGTTGCATGAAGCCTGTGGAAGCACAGTACAGTGAGGCAGGAGCACACCGTGGAGGAGGCTGCACGGTCATGGCGGCAGGAAGTAAACAGAGGAAGGGGAAGGAGACAGCGTCCCACCCTCCCGTGCAGGAGCGCATCCCCAGTGCCCTCACTCCCTTCCACACGCCGCACCACCTCCCAACAGCAGCACCGGCTGTACCCAAGCCTTCAGGATCCAATGACAATAATTAACGCTGGGGGACATTCAAGATCCAATGACAATAATTAACGCTGGGGGACATTCAAGATCCAATGACAATAATTAACACTGGGGGAAAGGATGCAGGAATGTTTAAATATAACAAAAATGACCAAGTTGTCCATTTCATAGGGTCAAGGGACTTAGTCCTCGGGGATGGGTACTCAGGACTTAGTCCTCAGTGATGGGTACTTGGGCAGAGGTTCTCACCTCTGTCTCAGGCAGTGGCACCTGCTCTCCTCTAAAGATGGACGTGGTCCTGAATGATATTTGAGGTCCCCTCAAGGCTTATGATGCCGTGTTCTGTGAAGAGCAAGCTACAGGTCAAAGGTGAATAGCTAGGAAAAAAATCATTTGATGAGAAATCAGATGTCACCAAGAATATTAAATTGAAAACCAACACCTGATCTTGAAAATAACCCTCCGAGCCAAATAGAATTTCCTTGGATGCTGATCTAACTTCAAACTCTGTCAAGAGCCGCTTAACTTCAGCGTGGCATGAAACTTCCACATTTAACTTGGGAGCAAGAATGAAAGCTTTCCAGAAATACTTTAACCCACAGGAAAGCAAATCAGCAGCCTGCAATTAATGGCAGGGCTGTGAAAAACAATGGAATATTCTTCGTACATTTATCGCGTGGCTCCCAATGTCAGCTACCGCCCAAAAACTGCATGGCCAGTTTCTGATTATCATACCTACCTTCTAATCACATGTTACTCCCAAATCATTCTTTCTTTCCTATAATCAAGATTAGTGACTGTCTTTGTATGTTTAAATCATCATAAGGATCTGACCAGAAAAGAACCATGAATTCATAGATTAAAGTGTTCATGACCCCATTCTTCCTCCAAATAACATGTATAGATGCAATACTCTAGGAAGTGAAAGTATTTATGACATAAATACAATTTTCTTCCTCTGGCAAATCTGAAACTCAGTTTTCCAATTTTATTTTTTATTAGCACATGTTTACAGTGCATAATGTTTACATTCCTCATGGAGAGTCGGAACATGCAGAACACATCTTAACTCTTTTTCATTGCCTTCCCCTCCCCCTCTGTTTTTTGGTCTCTTTTTTGCAAAAGATCTATCTCTCAATTTCATTTCTTGCAAGTTCATTTTAAAGTAATTTTTCCACTCAATTCATCACAGCTACTGCTATTTCTCTGGCAGCCCTCAATGCACACACAAAGTTACTCTTGTCTGATCCTTGGCTTGACTACAGAAAGCATTAGATGGTCCCAAGCCAGGCTACCTAGACATTATTTTAGTGGCCTGTGTACCACTTTAGAATTCATCAGATCTCTCAGGGAGCATGAATCCAGAAACAACCCGGGAAGCTCATGTAGTTCCTAGTCTCCTCCCTGCAGTGTCCTAGTGTGCTTGGGTTGATATGACAAAATACCATAAACTGGACAGCTTAAACAGCAGAAATTTATTTCTCACAATTCTGGCCTGAGAAGTCCAACAAGTCCCAGTCAACTCAGTTCCTAGATATGAGCCCTCTTGGCTTGCAAAAGGCTTTCTTTTCCACATATCTTCACATGGTCTCTCTTCCTCTCACTCTGGGGATCTCATCCTCATTACATCATCCACACACAATTATCCTTCCAAAGCACTGTCTCCAACTATCATCACACTGGGTTCTCACCCCAGTTTCAGATGTGCATGTGGAGGGGATACAAACATTCAAATTCATCACACCCAGAAATGACTGCAAGTCACTGATGCACTTGCCATATTCTCACACCCCTTCCCTACTTTCAGTGGGTGGCTAGTTTCTCTGTGAAGCATCTGTCCCTTCCTAAAATAAGGTCTCTGTCCTAAACTGCCTGATCCATGATGCCCTGTCTTCTTCTTGCTGTTCTGTCTCCTCTGCCTGCACCCAAGGCACACGTCTAACTTGCTTGCTCAGGTTCTGATGCTGGTACCAGGTCTCCCACCACTGTGCTCTCATCAAACATCAGGTCGTGATGAACTCCAAAAAGGGCTGGATCCACAAGCATCAAGCCCTCCTGCCTGCCCCACAGCACCTGTACAGGGAGCCTCTGAAGTTGGGTCCCTGTCTCATTTCTTATCACCAGTTCTGTCTCAGGTGGCAGAACTGATCCTGAACCTAGTGCCTCCTGTCTTTGTCTTCCTTATCTTCCATCAAGCTAACCACAAGCCTGTTGTCCAAGCAAGTCATGTTACATGTCTCTAATGAAATAACTTTTGGAAAATTGTGGTGCCACCTAAACTCTTTGTAAGTGTACTGCTTAATGGCAATAACTACGCCAACAATGTTGTGCACCCCTCACCATGATCCAGAACTCTGTTCATCCTGCCAAAAAAAGTTGTTTTTTTTTTGTTTTGTTTTTGTTTTTTTTTTGGTATTGGGAATTGAACTCAGGACCTTGCACTTGCCAGGCAGGTGCTTGTGCTGCTGAGCTATATCCTTGGTCCTATTCTGAAAAATTGTAACCCTGTGGGTGTTACAGGGGGGTGTACCTCTCTGCTATAATGTAGCTCAGTGGTACAGCACTTGCTTAGCACGCACATAACACTGAACTTGATTACCAGCAGCATGATAATTAATTAAAGAAAAATAAACATAGGTTTTTTTTTTATAAGAACTCTGTTTCCTCCTCCTAAAGACACATGACTTTGATTTAGAAGTTGTCACATTAAACAAACAAACAAAAAAAACCTGGTTCAACCCACAGTCTTTGAAGAACACAGACATTTAAGGGTTTATGTAGATACAATCTCTTTTAAAGGGACCTCTATAATGAAAAGTACAGTACTCGGATAAAGGAGATCAAAGAAGACATCAGGAAATGGAAAGAAATCCCCTATTCCTAGATAGGCAAAACTAGTACTGGCAAAATGACCATACTACCAAAACTGATGTAGAGGTTTACTGCAATCCCAATTAAAATACCAACAACATTCCTCAAAGAATTAGAGAAAACTTTTCTGGGAGATTAAGATCCGAGGTAAATCAACCTCACATGGTCATTAAATCCCAACCAAGCTCCTCCTATGTTGCTGCCACTTGGACCCCAAATGATGGACTGTGTGGTCTGTGTGGCACCCGTTCAGGTATACCATGGTTGTCTTACTTTTCTCATTGCTGAGACAAAATACCTGCACCCAAAGTTAAAGCAGAAAAGGTTTATTTGGCTCATAGAGTTAACAATTGGCTGGCTCCAAGGCAGGATGGCATGGCAGAGGGGCATCACAGAGGAGAAACAGCTCATGGTAGGCAGAAGGCAGCAGGCAACAAGTGACAAGCAGCACCCTCTTTCTGTCTCTTATATGCTATCCAAGCTACCCACTCTCAGGGTGGGTAGCACTCACACTCAGGGTGGGGCAGCCTTAATCTTAGCATCACACCATGAATCAATCCCAGCAGGACAGCCTTTATCCCAGCAGCACACACCCTAGATCAAGCCACCTCCAAAAAGCACCACCTAGCACCATATGAGGCTTTGAGGGGGACATCTACTTGGCCATAACAAGCCATAACAATAGTCCTGCTAATTTGTGGCTTATACACAAATTCTTTGTTCCAGCACCTTTAAGAGGAACCATCACAAGGAGAAGAAATAACATTTATGAACTTTATCTGTGACCTGCCTAAAAGATTCAACTTTTTCAATAGGATAACAGATATTAAAGTCACAAGTATCCGAAGAGTGACCCATGTTATTATTTTGGAAATGTCCTTTATCCCCTGAGCTGTCTTAACTGTGGCTTCAATAGTTTCACAAAATCAGATGTCTTCAGAATTCCTTGTATAATCTGTGCCAATTAAAAGTTGACTACTATGTCATAACTATGCTAGAGGACGAAGGGAGGGGAACTGCAAGTTACTAGGCTCAGGGGAGCACTCTGCACCTCTGCTTGCTGATGTTCACTAAGTTTCCAAATCTCATCCTCAAAGGTAAGTCCACTACAGTGACAGGAATCCTACAATGGAATCTGAAGCTAAACTGAAAGGATCCGAAGTTGCCAGCAACATCAAAGGGCTGTACATGCTTAAAATTCTAAAGAATCAAAATAATGCCATCCATATTATCAGCTCATAGGGCAATGGTACTAGAAATCAATGGCAAAAGAACCACAGAAATAATGCAAACACATGGAAATTAAACAATATACTCTTAAAAACTCAATGAGTCACTAAAGAAATCAAGGAAAAGAAATTAGTTTCTAGAATCAAATGACAATGCCAGCACAACATTCCTGAAATTATGGGACACCATGAAAACAGTCCGAAGAGGGAAGTTTATAACTGTGAATGTCCACATCAGAAAAACACAGTGATCCCAAATAAATAACCTAATGATGAACCTCAAGGTTCTAGAAAAATAAAGGCAATCCATATCCAAAGCTAGTACAAGGAA
>RJWT010011638.1:0-23111 GCA_004365215.1 Cuniculus paca
CCTCCATCTCTAGATTCCCTTACTTCCATTATTACTGACATTGTTCTTTTTAGTTCATGTTTGCAACATGTAATGATTACATTCTTGTCGGTAATTGATACATGTACATGATGCATCTTAAATTTTTAAAATTTATATGCCCCTTCACCCACCACCAGTCTTGGTCACCTTTTCATTTCCAAAAGATTTAGCCCTTGTTTCATTTCATCAGCTTTTATTTTGGTCTGGTTTTGGTACTTTGGATTACTCAAATTCAAGAAACTATACAATATTTAAGCTTGTGTATCTAATTTATTTCACTTTACATTATGTTTTCAAGATGCATCCATTTTCCTACAAATGTCTTGAGTTTATGCTTCTTTATAGCTGAGTAGTATTCCATCATATTGAAGTTCTATTTACTTTTATAAAATATTCATTACATTGTTTCTAAGTGACTCAAGATTATTCTAAAATTATGTAAGTTCTTGGAAATCTATCTTAGCAGAGGAACTCTTTTCATGGGGTAATATTACCAATGATGGTGAAGATATATCAGAAAACCATTAAATCTGGACTGGAGCCATAGGCCCACATGACTCCTGTCCAGACTGCTTTATTGACTACAATTTGGGGACAACTCTAGCCCTTTCTTGACAAAATTGGAGATGAATTTTTCTCTACATCAGACTTAAATTTTGATTCTTTTTCATTAAAAAGTTAAGCAGAAATTTCAGAACACTAAAACACCAACCACTGGGTTATTTCTGCTGTCATTACATTCTCTAATCAAGAGAATAACAAACAATATTCAAATATTGCCATTTTCTATTTCTGAATAAATCTGGATGCCAACTCCCTTCAATTATTTGTATGTTAGACACCATAATTTGCTTCTAATTCAGCATTTTCTCTGAAGTGGGGAAGTAGCCTATTCATACATTATACAGAATCTGTCAAAAAACGTGTACACACTTTAGCAGTTTGCCATACTAATAAATGTCTGGAAGCTAATGGCCACCACTTTGAGCACCTCTTGTAACTGTAGAGGCCAAAGGTAATTTGGTGATGTCTTAATAAATGATGTCTCAATAAATTTAGTATTAAAATATTTATTCAAGCACTGCATGTTTTACTTGTTGCAACAAATAAAATTTATCTTTCTTGAGAATGGTACACACAGATGTTGGTGTGACTTGAGAAAAATAGCCAAAACACACAATTTTGTATCTTTAGTTTCATGGGGTAGAGGAGAATCAGATAAACTGAGCATACGACAAGGAGACTTCAAGGTTTATAGGTCTTATAGAAAATAGTTACATTAGACATAGAAAGTTAAACTTTGTAAGCTTTAGTTATTATCTTTGTAAAATAGAGTACATAATACATCTGTTCTAACAACCTCATAGGGATCATGTCAAAACAAATAATCTCCATTTTAAGTGAGTGAAACATACTCAAAAGAAAGAAAAACAGAAGGAATTACCAGTATAGGATGACAGAGGAGGGAAATTTGAGGAGAAAGGAAAGGATGTAAATGCAAATGAGAAAGAATAATACTTGGATACAAGAGGGGCAGAGGAAGAAACAAGGGTGATAGGAAAGGAAAAGAAGGAGAAAGGGTAGGGAAATGACAAGTTTGGTTTGGATTTAGGTAGGGCAGAGCCTAAGTGACAGAGAATACAAGATGATGACCAACAAAAGTGGAAATGACAGAGTTTTGATATGTGTATCTCAGTACTTTTTCTTTGGGTTCAGGATTTTGATGAGTGTCAAGTGTCAGCTTCCAGTGGAAACTCTAAAAAGAAGAAAGACCATATTTGAAGAACTGGGGCAGGACAGAGAAAGGCAATTTTAAGAAGTTGTGGTGGTGGGGGGGTGCCAAAGACAAAAAGGGAATGCAGGCACACATTTTTAACTTGTCTATTCTGCTTTCCATATGGGTTGCAGAAGGCAAAGGGGACAGACGAATGAGGGGAAAGAACATTTCTGCAGCTTCTGGAAGGGGAGAAGTACTTCAGAAGGACACTTATGATAGAAAACTATCTGAAATAATCAATAAGAAGAGGAGACCAGGTGCTCAGTAGACCTAGGAAGCAATTAAAACCCCTGGAATTAAAGAATGGATATGATTTTTAAATTATACAAGTGAGTTCCATTGGGGGACTATACTATGAGAAAAGGATTGAAAATTTCCTATTTAGAACACCATTAACTTGTACACTTCCGGAATGGCACAGCAGAAAGAGGGCTCTAAGACCTGATGATGTATTTCTTCAGACACTGAAATACACAAAAAGAATCTGGTTGTCTCCTGTACCTGAGAATTTGATCTTCAATTAGAATTTGTAAAAGAGAGGAAGGATGTTTTGGAGAATTCGGTGAAACAATAAACGCCTCCTAAAAGAAATACACAAAAATTTGGATACAGTTCCAAAGACTGTGAGTGTGGTCATGCACCACGGACATTTCCCTATATGTAACACACAGGATTCCTTGTTTAAAAAAAGTTTCATGGAAGGCAAGGGTTAAACTGGGATAGGCAAATACATGCTATGCAGATCAGCAAATAGTAGACAACAAATTCAAGAAAACATTGTCCCATGATGTGTAGACAGGGAAGGTTTCAAGTTGGCAATGCAAGAAGATTCCATCTCTTTAAAAAAAAATTAAAATAAATAATTCAAGTAAGTAACCAAACAAGGGACAATCTTTTACAAGGAAATGTATCAAAAGCCTAAAATTAAATAGAAATGGAAGGATATAAAGATGTGACCACTAACGAGAAAAAAAATTTTGTTTAAAACCAGGAATAGGCAGGAGAAAAACTAGGACAAAGCAGAAATGTCATGCAAAGTATCTTGCATAACAAACTGATGGCTGAAGCCAGTAGAAGTTCTGGGAGAGAAGCACCTGTGCAAAGGGAGGTGTGAGAAGGAAGAGACATAACACCACCTGGTCTTGGGATATATCATAGAAAGAATTTTTGAGCAAACTAGTTAAAATTTTGGAAGAAACTCTGAGTAGTGTAGAGTTATAAAATAGTGTTTGTGAAATCATTTAGGAGAGAAAAAAAGCACTCCTGGAAAACAGCATAAAATTCACTTTGATCTGATTCAAGCAAGAATCTTTAGTGAATGCTAAAACTAGTGGGTGAAAGTTTGATGAGAAACAAGATATTTATAGATTCAAAAGATCTCCCCCCCTAAAAAATTATTATTAATTATAGAGGAAAAATATGAGCCAAAAATATTGGAGAAACATAAGTATCACCTTAACCAAGATTATCACCAGGTTAACACCAGAGGTGATGGGACTATTCGAGAGTATGGTCTCTCAATATAAGGTATTGAGGACACAATTTCACAAAAGGCTAAAAAATGCAAAAACCCAAATCTGATGAGGAAATATCAGACAAGCCCAAATCAAAGAACACTCTAGATTATAATTATTCAAACACTCTTCAACTTTTCAAAAAATGTCAATGTCATGAAAGACAAAAACCAAGGAACTATTCCAAATTAAAGAAAACTAAAAAACAGAACAAGTAAATGCAACATGGAGTCCTGCCTGGAATTTTCAAGAGAGAAATTTGTTTTTCTTCTGTTACAAAGAGCGTGTTAGCCAGGTTTATATTGTGACAAAATACCTGAGAAAATCAACTTAAAAGGAAGAAAGATATATTTTGTCTCATGGTTTCAGAGATTTTAGTTCATGGTTATTTGACCCTGTGGCTCAGGCAAAAACTTCATGGTATTGAGCATGAGTGGAGGACAGCTCCTCACTTCATGAATATTAAAAGCAAAAATTAAAAAAATAAAATAAAGTAAAAAAGAAAGAGAGAGAGAGAGAGACCAGGTTCTCAAGTATTGCCTTCAGGGGCATGCTCTCAATCACTTAACTTCCTTGCACAGATTCCACTGCCTAAATGAAGCTTCTGCTACCTCTCAACTGGGCCATGCTGGGGAGCAGGTTTATAACACATTCTAACAAATGTTTGGAGGGCATTTTAGATCCAAACTATAAGAAAGAATGTTACTAAGAAAATTGGCAAAAGAGGGATAAAGTCTGTAAATGAGATAATGTTGTACTTATGCATATTTCCCGATTTTGATCATACTATGGATGTACAAGAGAAAGCCTTTGGTTTAAGGAAATATATAATAATTTTTAAAGAAATGAGGCACTATTTCTACAAATTACTTTTAAACAGTTTAGAAAGAAATAATGTATGCATGTAGAGAAACTGATAAAACAAATCTGCTAAGATACAAGTATTTGGGGGATTTGAGAGAAAAATACAAAGGAATTCTTTCTAAAACTTTTCTAAGTATGAAATTACTTCAGAGTTATAAATTTAGAATTATCTGAAAAAATAAACTAAAACAACTCGTGGCCTTGATTGGATCTTAGTTCAGGAAAAAGCTTTAAAACATTTGAAAACACCAGTGAAATCTGAATATAGATAAAATGTTAGATGAGATCATGGAATTGTCATAATTTTTCTAAGGCTTGACAACAGTAGTGTGCTTACATAGGAGAGTGTCCTTAATCCTAGGTGGTAAGTGTGAAGTAAGTAAAGTTGAAAGACTTGTGTCTGCAAAGGATTCAGGCAGTAGCAGTGAAGCACTTCTCTTCATTGTTTTCTCCCAGGCTTAGTGTCTTCTCTGTTCCTGAGCTGGGCCTAGCATTTCCCTGCCAGTAACTATCCAGATCTTTCTTGATGTGGGAGCAAAGCCTCCCATTTGTTTACTTCTCTATGAGAAGGTTTTTAAAGTGGGACATTTTTGGCTTCAGTAAGTCCCAAATTTGGTGAAAACGGCCTCTTACCATTCCTTTACAGTTCCATTTTCTTCCCGAACTCAGGCTTGTATTTGTTAATAGCTTTAATAACAAGCTCTTATAAATTGTGTTATTGTGACTGAGGATTTTGTTTCATGGTTTTTGTTCTTTCAGCAATGGAGGTGTGACATAGGATTCCTTATTCCCTTCTTCTACCCCTTCCTAAAAATTTTCTCAGCTGCTCTGCAGATAGATTTCTACAGACCACTCCCTGCGGTAACCAGACAGACGTGAAACTCGGAAGTGGACAGAACTAGAGTTATTTCTTAAGTAGCTTTTCAGTTCTTTTTCCCCTTTCCCCACCTTCTCAGCAATCAACCTCTGCTAGCCCTGACCCAGTGCATCTGTCTTCATACACCATGCCCAGAAGTAGGTCCTGCTTATCATCCAGCTCAACTCCTGAGAACTATGTATAGGAAATAGCAAGAAGGATATACTGCACTCTGAAGGCAAGTGCCAAGCAGATAAGAGGGCAAGCAATAGTTTTTGCATATATTAGCTATGAAGGTTTTTAGAAATTTTCCTATTGGTGTATCAGGCATGGAGAAACAATTATAAAAATATAAGATCATAAATATCCTTTACAATGAACCTGTAAAGATTTAATGACAAAAGCTCTGCTTATAGTCAGAATACAGTTTTAACAGTGTTTTCTAAACAGTCATTTCTGTTGATGCATTAAACAGAACTTTTAATTAATGAGGTGACATTTGAGGGTTTATTCTCAAGTAATTTAGCTATAAGGTAATTCCTAATGTCTAAACAGGAGGTCATTGAATCATTATGTCACCATAGTAGTCATTTCTCACACTAATTTCACTGAAGGTACATGCCTCATTTAGAACAAATGAGATTAAGAAAACAGATATGTTCCAGCTGAATGGCTTCTTCTGCATTCACTGGAATGGTATTTCATATGTTAGAAGTAAACTTTTCTCAAGAATGATTTGGGGCTGAATTGGAGTTATTTCTGAACTACTATTTAGGAATACATTTGGTTGAAAATGCTCCTCTGATCACTTGGATTTTTTTAAATGCATTTCAACATTTAGATCTTTGTTTTATTTCACTCAAAACAAAAGAAGTTCTTCAAAACTATAGACATAAACTAAGGCAAGAGATGACATATGATGCATGTGTATATATTATTCATAAATGCTCAATAAAAATTAGCTATTATTTTGCTGCTGCTGAACTAGGAGTAGCTTTCTCTTTACCGACTACTATTAGGAAAATTTAACATCAACAGTATTAGTTTAATCCCACACCAAAGGCAACTCACCTTATCACTCAGGAGTATATTGCACATGATTGATAGATATAAATTAGCTGTAAAAGTCACTGTGTTTAAATCTATGTTCTCATCATTAAAATAGGGTTAATACACATCATAATTTGGTTGGGAAGGAAAGTGGAGATTTCACAGCCTATATTTGATTAGATGGTAGTTCCTTCCCTCCCAAAAAACATGCCTTCATGGTAATGCAGAGTAGTAATAATTTTTTTCACAAAATACATTTTAATTGATGACACAGGCAGTCAAATAGAAACAGTTTGATTCTTAAAAGTCTGGACTCTTAACAGTCTACGTGTCAATGTTCCTGAGCAGATCTGAAGGATTAAAATAATGACTATACCTACTGCACTGCTGAGCTCCCTTAACATCTACTAAAACATTTAAGTGAGTGCATTTTCTGAACTGCATTGTGTTAGTTTTCAAACACCTTTTTCATTTTCACATTTTATAATCAAAGTATATGGATTCCTCTTTATTCAATAATCAAGAACTCGGGTACGCATCAAAGTTGTCATCTATAAAATGAGTAATTTTCAGCATTTGCCAAGACTAGCTTGAAACATGATTCTTCATAAAATCAAACAATGATATATTCTTATATATCTTCAAGGCTCTTATATTTTGTTCATGCACTCAAGAAATTTGCTCCTGTATGATCTTCACTTCCTGCTGAGAACTGGTAAGATAATATAGACTTGGTCCAACTCCATTCACTCCTATTGTAACACTTACTGTAAATCTTTTTTACTAGTTTATAAGTTTTTTTTTGTCTCTTTTACTAGTTTATAAGTTTCTGGAGGAAATAAAGCATAGTATAGGAACATCACATTAATTTTGTATCTGTCATACTGCCTTACTCATGAGAGTGCCCTTCCTTTTACCTACAGAACAATATTTATCAAACTGGGGTCCGCCTATCATTGGAATCCAAAACATTAGGGGTATCTGTTTTAAATGCAGACTTCTTTAATCTACCCAGATCATCTAAATTATAATGGCTGGTACTGGGAACTGGGAACAGCTTAACATGCTCTATAGGTCAGTTTCGTGTACAATAAAGTTTTGGAACTCTGTCAGAAAAAAAGTGCTATATATTAGGAAGTTGATGTTTCTTTGAAGATCAAGAAACTTGAAGGTTATCAGAAGAACAACTAGCTATTTCCTCCTGCCCCAAAAAACTTTGAAGATATGAAATTAAAATAAAAAGTTTTCTTTTTTCCATATAAAAAAACTTAAAAATGCATAAAAGTAGATTGAGCAATACACTGAGTTCCCATGTATCTGGCCTATTCATTTAACTTCAACAATCATTAACATATGAAAATCTTTTTTTATCTTGCCTCACTCATTTCTCACCCCTCTAGACAGGTTTTCTTTATTTTTTTCTGACTCATTGTTCTCAAAGCATCAAAACAAAAAGGAAGAGACTGAATAGCAGATATATTAAAAAAGGAACCACTGAATTTTATTTTAAATTTAGTGCGAATCATAAAAACTGACTTATAATCTATAACCATGAGAGCTACAAAGTTGTAATCTGCTAGATGTGTAGTTCTACTCTGGAGCAACAAAAGACAGCTGTTAGGATTCATTGAGATAGTATTTGTGATAGCATCATCTAGTACAGGTGATAGATATGTCACATACACAAAATAAATGTGGTTGACTGACGGTCTCTGAATTAGAGAATATAAAGCATTTGAAGACCTGTTCACACATTTTTCAACACCTCTCCCCTCAAGAGAAGGATGGTACTCCCTTGCATTTCCTTGAGGGAAGGTTTGACTTAGTGACATTCCTAGTTTAATAAAATACAGCAGAAATGACTGCATGCCACACTAGGTTATAAAATGACTGTGGTTTGTGTCTTGGAAGTGTGCATCAATGGATTCATGGCTCTTCTCATTATTCATTCAGAAGGAAGACAGCTGTCATGTCAGAAAGTGACTTCAAGGAGGAGAGAGCTAACTGCCTGGTCTTTAGGACACTTAGGCAGCCTATGCAAAAGACCCAAGTGGCAAGCAAAGCCTTGCCAACAAACACATGAGTGGATTATCCAGCCCCATATGAACTTTAAGATAGCTTCACTGCAGTCTAAATAGAGTCAGATGAGCTGCTTACATTACTTGTAACAGTAGAACTTTGAAAATAACCTAAACACCCATCTACAGGAGACCGGTTGAATGCCTACAGCATAAATGCACAATGGGGTATATAAACTGTGAGAAAAAATGAGGATGATCTTTACAAGCAGATACTAGGATGATTCCCAGGATATACTGGTACATGGGGAAAAAAAGATGCCAGAGAATGTATATAATATACTCTATATAAAAAAGACAGATAAATGTTTATATGATTGTTTATTTTGTCAGAAGAAACAGAAAATATAACACAAATTAATAAATGGAATTTAAAGTCTCAGTTTTTATATAATTTTGCCTTGGACCATATAACATAAACTTAGATCTAATAAAAAATTTAGAGCTGATAAAGGCAAAACATAACAAGGATTAAAAACAAAAGCAACAATCATAAACTGTATATCACGTTGCTAAAACAAACAAAAACAAAGAAATTTGAGAAATTTTTGAGTACAGTGCTCACACTATATACAATTAACAACAAAAAATAGTATAAACAAATTTAATTTTCTCAGCGGTTTTTGTTGGTCGAGATATTACTGCTATGATTCTGAATCTATTTTGTGTACAATGGAACAAATGAATATGTGTGTCCATTTATTTACATTTATGTATCTTAGAATCAAAGTGTTATGGTTTATAACTACACTGTCTCCTAAAAGTGTCATGTACTCAGAGGTGTGGCTTTCGGTAGGTGATTGGATTGTAAGGGTGCTAAACTCATCAGTGGTTTAATACACTGATGAGTTCATGGCGGAATGTACTGTTAGGAGGCGAGGTCCAGCTGAAAGTAACTAGGGGTGTGACTGAAGGGTACATTCTTGTCCCTGGCTCCTCCTTGCTTTCTATGTTTCCTGGCTGTCATCAGGTGAACAGCTTTCCTCTGCCAAACTCTTACACTATGCCACTTCTACCTCAGTGCCATCTGACCACAGACTGAATTTCCCAAAACTATGAGCCAAATCAAACTTCTTCTTTAAACAGTGGCTAGGTTGTCAAGTATTTTGTCCCAGCAACAGGAAAGCTGCATAATACAAGTTTTTATTATGGGTGACTGTGGATTCCAGCAAGGTCTAAGGGAAGATAAAACATCATGGTGCTGCATTCAAACAGATATCAACCATATCTCATCATTTTGTAAAAAATTAAATCTATGTCTGTCCTCTGAAAGGGCCTACTATCAATGACACTCCAATATCGATGAGTATCACCAGCACTCATATACTGGCTTATAAATAACATTCCCTACTGAAAGTATCTCCTTACAGAAATGGCTGATTTTACATCTAGGAAGAAAAGTACATGGTGAGATTTGGCCATCTTGGGTTATGAATTAAGGATATCATAATAGCATCATCTTGAAGGCTCCAGAAGGCATCTTCACCAGATAAATCTAGGAAAATTTGAGCCTTAGAAAGAATAGCAACAGCAATAAATAAAAAAAATATTGCACTGGGGAAAAAAAGGATTGATTCACAGGGAAACTCAAAAGGCAGATGAGTCAGATAGGAAGAGGGAAAGGATTCGAGAAAGCAGGGACACTCTGCATATAGGGTGTGTGTGTGTGTGTATGCGCGCGCATCTGTGTATGTGTGTGACAGATTGAAACTGTGTATATACAGAGTAGAGGAAGAGTGAGAGAATGGAGGGACTTGGGTAGGTGAAGAGAAAAGAAGTGAAGGAGGCAAAGGAGTGATTTAGAAGAGTCAGGAAAAGAGGTTGAGAAAGGAGGACAATATATAACAAAAATTTTTCTTTTTCTTTCTTCTCATTTTTTAGTGATTTTGGAGAGCAAATCCAGGGCTTCAAGCAAGCTAGGCAAGTGCTCTACCACTGAGCTACATTCCCAGCCCTCTTAAAAGTTCTTTAAGGAATAATGACAGTTGACTCAGACAAAGATTATCACTAAATGCTAAAATCTAGTTGGTAAAGAATAGAAATTTGTATTGTCTCCTCTTCGTGTATTATTTATCAGTTTTAGAGACTCACCCAACAGATAACAAGGAGAAAAATGAACTTTTTTGATAGAGATTTAGCAGTCACCTTCATAACCAAATGATCAAACTTGCTATCTGTAGTACAACAGTCTGTCACAATCTGTCTTTGTTGTACTGCAATAAGAACTGCATGTGTTTTCTATGGCAAAAATATTTAACTCAGAGGTTATCAAAGTGTAGTGTCTTACTATAAATGCAAATGTCTTGGCTCCAACACAGATGCACTGAATCAGTAAACTGGGTGCAGGGCCAGGTAATCTGTTTAATTAGCTCAACAGCGTATGATAACTTTTAAGAACCACCGATTTAACCTGAGTTAAATGAGGAAATGAGACAAATTCAGATCATCAAATATTCTACTAACCTGAACTGTGCAAAATAGCTAAGATCACAAAAACAGAATAATAGAGCTGGGGAGGGACCGTGAGAGAAATCATAAAGTTTTAAGAGACAAGACAACATAATACAAGAATAAAAACCTATAAAATTATTTTGAGACAACTGAGTATTTAGTACAATAGTGAATTTTGATTACAAAACAGAATATTCTTATTTTTAGGTGATACTTGCTAAAGTAGTTAGGAATAAAATATCATTATGTGTGCAAAACAGCAACTTACTTTTCAAATGACTCAGGAAAAATAAAAGCAAACAAGCAAAAATTTTTCAATGAACAAATAAAATCTATGTATTTATATCTACATATAGAAAGAGAAAATAAATCTGAAATTTTGGTAACAATCCATACAACCAGATGAAGGGTAGAAAGATGTAATTGCAAGCATTTTCATAAGAAGTTGGACAAAACAGTGCAAAGAAGTATGGAAACTGAAAAAAGGTGAGTTATTCTAAAAAGTCAAAAACAAATCAACAAACATACAATTCTGTAAATTCATTTTTGCTAGCTAGGTGAAGGACTACTAAAGCATTCTAAAATAACTCACATGCTTGATGTCTGTAGTGGCACAACTGAGATCCCGGGGGTTGTCACTTACTAAGCTCTGACAGGGTTTTCATCCCTGTGTTTTATAGCCATCCATACACAGACTATATTAAATAGTGCTGCATATCTAGTTTTCCTCCTACTACAGAGGAAAGGCAGAGAGAGTTAATAACATCATCAACCATAAGCTTTTAAGGTTCAGCATCCTAATAAAACTGATGAATCTTGACTTGCAGCCCCAGTATTTAAATTACAGCTATGAAAATCACTGCCAATGGCCAAGTTGCATGAAAGAATAATTATACATGTTTACTGTTAACCATCAGTCAAGTCCAAGAGCCCTGAGCTAAAATATGGAATGTAATTAAATGTGAATGCATAGTCGGAGGGCCTATCTCCCCCAAACACACACACACACACACACACACACTCACTCACTCACTCACACAGAGTATAGTAATTTTCTCTGAATATTTTCCTGGTAATCAAAAAATCAATTGAAAAATACAAAACAGTAAGTTCTAAAAGACATCCTAAAAGAGGGAGTCCAATCGGCTGCAAAGAAATCATTAAGAAAAGGCTATATTAGGTTGTCAATGGAAATACTAAACCCTTCCTTTTATAATCATCTGTTCTTGAGCAACTGTACGAACCCTAGCAAGACATTCTTCCCATATTTAAAGTTCACGATTTATGGCTGTCTTTCTTCCACAGCTTTTATGAGAAGGCATTTTTTAGCTGTCCCATGTGAGTTGCTAACATCTGCACTGATGAAAGAATTGTAAAGAGCAAAATTCACAAAGGATTAGCATTATCAGATTTCTTAAAAGAGAAGCAATACATTATAATTTGATGTACTGATAGTTTTTGAAGTACTTTCCAATGTAAACTTCAAAAGATCATAATGAATATTTAATTCCAATGCAGCACACATTGAGAGTTCAAAATTATTGGCCGCCAGGAAACTAAATCCTCTGTTAAAACAATGTAACCACTTATTACATCCACAAGCATGACTTTGAGCTGTGATTATATGTAAATCTAATGTTTCTACAATTGATAAGTGTGGGATTAACTGGATATTTCTTCAACTTTAGAATAGGATAAACAGTCAATACTGAGAGGGGTTAATCAGTTAATGGTTAGTAGTTGCAGCTGCAAAATGAATCATCATTCTTTGAAAATCTGAATTTCAATCTTGGTGTCTATACGATAAGCAAGCACCATTTTGAAGTCTTTCATTATCCTGTCTTCAGTTGCCAGCTGTGTATGTATTAGATTTGAGGAAAATACAAATTCTAGCTGATGAACAGCTTGAAACTGAGGATTCTTGAGTAAGTCAAAAGGTCAGGAACTCTAAAGTGGAATCATAACTTTGTGATTACGATTCTGCCCTGTGGAGACCAGTATTTGAATAACTACACTATTTACATACTGTGTAACCTAATAAAAACTGCATAATTTTTCCATGTTTTTATTTCTCTGTTTGTAAAATGGAGGATATTATTAGTTGTCTACCACATGAGTATACTGTGATGATTCAATGACATAGTGTATACAAAAACTTTTGTTACAGTGACTGATATATAGTTAAGTGCTCAGTAAATGTGGCTAGGATTACTGCTGCTGTTGTTACTTAACATTAGTGTTTGATATACTCCTGATGTTTTTTACTAGGTTTTCCTATCAGTTGTTTATGAGTGGTTGCTGCTCATGGTGGTGGTTGTGGTGGTAGTGGCTGCATTAACTGATAATGAGAATATTTAACATCATCAATGTCAATTTCTTTAAATCTTTGTGTAATTTGGTAAAGCATTAAAAAAAAATGCTTGTCTTTTGGTGGAAGCCTATTTCTCATAATTCCCCTCTAACACTTTCCCTGTAGTCTACCCCATCCAGGAATATCCATTCAAGACACTGTTTATACAGAAAAAAAATGAAGAAATTTACAGAAAGAATAGCACTGATCATGTCAAATATTCCAACTGCTAGCTTAATCCCTAAATATAACTGCCAATTTACTAATTTACAATCTCTCTCCACTCATTTCTCAAAGGCAGAACAACATCCCTTGGGTCTTAGGATGCAATAGTTTTAAAATGACTACATTACTTTAGCGGATGCACTTTTAAGTATTTTTCGTTGGTTCATAAACCTTTTCTAAGTTTATACATGTGGTTTTCCTCATGTATTCCTGAACTGAATCTTCAGTGGCCCTTATTCAGTTCACAGAAAAATGATACTGAACGACATGCAGAACTTTGAAGTTCAATGTTATGACACTACTTGAGTACCTAGATGAACTCACTGGTCCCCCCCCCATTTGCATGACCATGATTTTGTCACAAGTTTTTCTTTGACAATAGCAAAGACAAGTGACATGACCATTATCCCAAATGAATGACAGAACTGAATTTGCCTGTAAGTTCTGTAAGAAAATTAATCTCATGTCTCTTGTTCTTTACTGCAGTTTCAACTCATCATAATGAGATACAGAGAGTTTTGGGAAAGGACTTGTAGAATGATAAAATGAATGAGTGGGAAAAGAGGAAGAGAGAGAAAGAGTGAGTTAAAAATTAGGGTACAATTCAAAAACAAACACAAAGTACTACTATATGATCTATTATCTACCAAGGACACAATAAAAAGAGGGGTTTATATTGTAACAACTATAAAGATTTCCTTATAGCTACAATTATCAGACATTGAATAAGATACCAACTGGTCATATACTTTTTGCCTCTAAGGTATCTTTAAAAGCATCTTCCTGGAATAATTTAGGACTGTTTCTGCCAAGATAACTTATCAAGCCACTTTCCAACTTTGGTAGCTTTTTCATAGTCATCTTTTCTTGATGGGTCCCAATAACCATTGTAAATAATCCTCTAGAATATTAAACTTTGGAGTACATGTACCTAGTGAGCCTTTTCATATCAATGAACATTTGGAAAATAATTGGAGAACTGGAAGTCTCAACCATTCCACATTTCATGTAAGTATGCCAAATTTATTTTAGATTTTTACATGGAGGACTATATTTTCCCAAGTAGAACAGAATAATATATATATATATATATATATATATATATATATATATATGCACACTTGGGAAGATATGAACATTTGGGAAGGTATGCACACTTGGGAAGATATGCGACTGAATTATGTAACAGAAGGGAGGCCTCTGCATTGAAAAAAATTTAAAAACAATTTTGGCAGACAATTCTTATCACCCTGATATAAATTTGAAAGAAAATAGCACTAAACAAGGTAAAAGAAATACATTTCAAATTTTTTCAATTAGTCGGACTAGTAAAACATTGTCCCATTCATTACTTTACAGGTGCTCAGAAAACAACCCAGGGAACAGAGGGTCCCCCGCATCAAGTCAGTTGTTCGAATTTTTCATTTTTTTATTCTTCTCCATGCTTCATCATATGTGATCAAAAAGTAATTTAAAAACATTCATTGACATTATCCATGTCTCCTATTTCTTAATGTGACACGTAAGTTTCTTTTACAATCTGGCCTGAAGTCTTCATTTTCATTCCCTCCCACAACTCTCCACAGTGCCTCCTGCATTTCAGCTACTGTGTGCTGCCCAAGGAGTCCTTAACTTTCCCATCTTTGTGCCTTTTGCTCAGGTTGCTTCCAATGCCTAGAATGCAGTGCTCCTATTGCTATTGCCAGTGCAATGATTTTCAAATTAGATAGACCCATGTCCCAATGTGCTTTTTATTCTTTACTAGTTGTAGGGCATAGAGAAAATTATTGAGTTTCCCAGAACTTCTCTTTTTTCATCTTCAGTGAATAATAATAATAATAACACTGAAGACTGGCAGTGGTAATTACATAAAGTAAACTATGAAATGTAACTGACTCCAGAAATATCTATTCTAGTCTTAAACTCTACTTTTGATAAACTTACATGATTCCAAATTTAAAAATTTACAAAAGAATAGATGTCCCTTTATATGACACTCCCTTAGTACAGAGTATAAGCTTTTCCAATTTATTTTCTATCCTTTCAGAGATATTATATACAAATGGTAGTATACAAACACAGTCCTCGACATCCTTCTTATTTCAATTTGCAACATGTCTCACAGAATCTCCCATATCTATACATAAGTCTTTGTTTCATTGTTTTTTAAACAGCTGTACTGTTCCATGATATGAATGTAACATCTTTAAATAAACCATATTCTTATGGTTAGACTTTATGATTATTAGCAATTTTTTATCCCAGACATTTTATTACAAAAGTTTTCAAACATATACAAAAGTTGGAATTATTTTTACATTAAACACTCATGTAACAACCAGCTAGTTTCTATGAATATATTTTATCACATACTATTTTATCATATATCTATCTATCCTTTCATCTCTTTAACAACTCATGTTTTTATTTCAGAATTGAATATATCATTGTAAGGGCTGGGGATCTAGCTCAGCAGTCTAAGCGCCTGCCTGGCAAGCGCAAGGTCATGAGTTCAATCCCTGGTGCAGCAAAAAAGAAAAAAAACCAATTTATTTTGGTGCTTTTATTCCTTAAGTCCCTTTCCTATTTGAAAGCAATAAGCGAGAAGATAGGAACAGCTCTTTTGAAAAATGAGATACTATAGTAGCCATTGCTCATTTCTTGTTATCCGACTTGAAGACCTGTAATGCTATTCTCTTTTATCTGGATTTATACTACTTTGTTTTGTTTGAGTTTATTGTCTGTAAATGTAAGAACAACCATTTTGAAGAAAGCAAGAGACACTAGGGTAACCATTGTTAATCTCCTGTTGTTGTGTTTTGAAAACCTGTATAGCTTGCAGTGTTCTGCTTTGAAATGCTATATTATGTTTGACTCTATTCTGTTTTCTTTCGCTTTTTTCGTTCTGTTTTGTTTTGTTTTGTCCTATTTTCTTTAAAATAAAAAAAAGAATATATCATTGTACCTCCCTTGACATACCTAGTACATATTATTTTACTATTAGATTATAAACTTAGATAATTATAATTAGTATTGTACATGTGTGTGGATATTTCCTAAAAAGTGAATTGCTGCAAATGTGCACTTACAATTTTGAAGGATATTGCAAATATACTCTTTTACCAGTAATATAGGTAAGTGGCTAGTTCTTTTTATATTTATTATACATTATTATCAAGTGCTTAAAAATTTTCCAATTCTAAGGATGAAATGCATTATATTGAATTTATCTTATTATTAGTGAAGTCAGTATTTTTTATACTTAAGAAACATTGCAGAAGCCAGGCACAGAGGCATATCCCAGTAATTCAAGGACACTGAGGCAGGAGAATTGCAAGTTTGAAGCCAGTCTGGGAAATTTAGCAAGCTCCTATCTCAAAATAAAATTTTAATAAAAGTCAAGGATGTAGCTCAGTAACAGAGAAATGCCTAGCATGTGTGAGGCCCTGGGTTGAAATCTTAACATCACTAAAAAAAGATAAATATTTGCATTTCCTATTGTTTTGCACCAAATTGTTCTCTTCATTTTTTTGAATGAATTTTATTGTGTACAGGTAAGGCTTACAACATGTTATAGTATATGTATAGATAGTAAAATGATTACTATAGTGAAGCAGATTAACATCTATCTTACATTGTTACTTTTTCATGACAGAGCAGCTAAAATTGAACAGCTATTCATTGAACAAAAATCTCAAACACTATTTCACTAACTTTAGTCCTCCTGTTGTACTTCAGATCTCTAAACTTGTTAATGCTAGATACCTGTTATTTTATGTTCACTAAACTACATCACCCCATTTCATTTTCCCATCTACTAATGGTAATCCCTATGTCATTTTCAATCTTTGTGAGCTCTTGCTAAAAAATATATTCCATATGTAAGTGAGCATATACAATACTTTTCTTTCTGTTTCTAGCTTATTTTACTTAACATAATGCTTCTTAGGCTATTCGCATGTTGGAAAAAGCCAGATCTTCCTTTTAAATGTTGACATTTAGGTTGTTTCCATATGTTATTTATTGTGAATAATGCTGCAATGATCATAAGACTGCAGATATCTCTTTGAAATCCTGATTTCACTTTTTGGATATATATTCAGAAGTACAATTGTGGGATCACATAATAATAACAACAATAATATTAATAATAATTTTTTAAGAACCTTAATATTGCTTCTTATAGTGGCTAGCTATACAATTTTAAATTCCTACCAACAGTGTAGAAAGGTTCCAATTTCTCCACATTCTTGCCAACACTTGTTACGCTTTAAAAAGAAGTGTTGCATTTTTTCTTTCAACTCTATTCCATTGCTTATTTGTTACTAGATCATTGGTCTTGTTGTACTGATTTGTAGAACTCTTTTATAATTAAGAAACTAGACTTTTCTATGTAAGTTAATAATATTTTTCCAACTTTGTCAACTCTGTGTTAATTTTAATGACTTATTTTTCCAAACATAAATTTATTTTATGTAAACTTATTTCCAAACAGTACTAAATATTGAATTAATATTTCTCTCTACTATTTATTGATCTGCCTCAATCCTCAAAACTGCTTCACTCAAAATTCCGGTGAATTATCCACAAGTTGGAATCATTCTATGTTATTCCCATCTACAGGCTCTTATTTGTGTTGCTTCTTCTTTGTGAATCACTTTCTCAATTCTTATCTCCTGGCTGATTGCTAGTGGTCATTCAAGTTTTGGCTAAAAGGTTGCTTCTGCAGCAAAGGTATTCCTTAGTTCCCCAAGGTTGTTTTTGAATGACCTTGCCTTGTTTTTCTAGAGTATCTTATGTGTACAATGATCAGAACACAGCCCTTCTATAATATAATTAACTACTTCCTTCCTTTGTCCCCCAGATCTTTGAGGAGTTCTTTGATTTGTTAATCATTATCTCTTCAGCCGCTAGCCCACTACCTCCCAAACAAGTAGGTGCTCAGTACATATTTAACACAAGGAGGGAAATAAGTAGAAGCAATATAAAGGCAGTGTTAGCAGCTGCATCGTGTTCCCCTCAAATTTTATGTTGAAGTACCGATTCCCAGGTGCTTCAGTGTGTAACTATTCAGAGATAAAACCTTCATAAATGTGCTTAAGGTAAAATGGGGCCGCTACCCTAGTGCAATATGACTAGTGACCTTCTAAGAAAGGGAAATCAGCATACACAAAAGGACACACATGCAGAAAAGACCATGTGAGGACACAGTGAGAAGGTGACCATCTACAAGCCATGAAGAGAGGCCTCTTTTAAAAAACAAAACTTGCCAACACCTTAATCTTGGAGTTCTAGCTCCAGAAAGGTGAGAAAACATTTTGTATGTTGTTTGAGCACCCAGGCTGTTGTATTTTGTTATGGCAGCCCTAATAAACTAATACAGAGGGTTAGATAACATAGAAGGAAAGATGGCTGGATAGGAATTGCCTAAATGTGTATTATTAGAGGCATATGGGTGCACTTATGTATTAGCAAGTACATCCCAACTGAAAAAAAAGATTATTTTCCATTCAGGACAGAATGAAGTTCACTATAAACTAAAACCTCTGTTCTCTACATTTGATTTTGATTGGGCAAGGCACTCTCAGTCATAATTCTCATAGTTTTAAGTCATAAACCATAATGGATTTACATGGTGTGAGAATTTAGTCTGCTTATAAGAAGCTGTTCAAGCTTAAGAAGGGAGGCATATGCATTTGTAGTAATATTTCATTGTTGGAACTGTGGAGAAATTCCTATTAATTTTTAGTCTGTATAGAAAAAGTTGCTATTTTTTGTATTTAGTATTTCCCTCTTTACTACTGCATTAGTTTTCTTCAAAGAGATGCTTTTCTTAGAAAATGAAATTTGGACAATAGCATACTCAATGGAATTATGAGAAAAGAAAAACTAATCATGGCATATAAAGTCCTTGAGAGCACTTTTGTGGTCATATGTTTCATCTCAGATGGTGGCTGTATTTTTGTATATACTGATTTTGATGAATTGTTCATTTCCTTTCAGATTTTGGAGAAAATATATCCGTGACACTACACAAATCATTAAGTGAAATCAAGTAATGTCTGGCTTTCATTTCAAACTATGATTGAAATGTGTGAAATTATATTCTGTCTATCTTATGATAGCTATGCTCTGGAGGTGACATAGTTAATTTCCCTGACAGACTATAAAATCACCCTGCTAGGAATGGTGAAAGCTGTTAATCAAGGAGATAACCTTTGAAAGCCTTACTCTTTCCATAATGGTTGCCAGTTAAATATGAACATCTGGGAAACCATTATAAATTCATTGTGCATAAATCTATTGTCCTATGTACAGAATTCCCTTTTATTACAGACAGATTTTTACATAATAAGGAAAGAATAAATGTATCCACTTTTTTTAACCATGCATTTATTTGATGCATTATTTATTACAAAATTGACATTGTCCTTGGATGGTCATAACACTGGCTATAAAATGGAGAAATAATATTTAGTTGAAAACACATCTAAAAGGTTTACATTTTAGCATTTCTTTAAGAATTTAAATGGTTTAAATGTGCTGATTTTTATGATGCTGTCACAGATTTTCATTTTGATATTTATTTTATTTGGTGTATAATGTAAACTGAAAGAAATGACCTTTTGTGTTACACATACAAACATACAAAAAGCTTAATAAATTTAAAAAGTGACCTCCACATGCCATTCTTTATTCCTTTAATATTTTTTACTGGTACTCTAAAAATAATTTTCAACATGCGCCCCTATAAAATTCAATTAAGACTTTTCTAGATCTCTTATAGGCCAAATTCCTTGAAACCTAAGTTAGTTATGAAAAGTGCAAAATGTTCATGTATGTTTTAGCTAAATAAATAGGTTTGCACCTAATCAAACATAATTACCAACACCAAAGGATTTTGAGAGGTAATTTTCATGCCACTTGAAAAGAAACACTGAATTTCATACAACGGGAAAAAAATAAGTATATTATGGCCCTGCCTAATGATGTTAAAACACTAAGATTCTTCTGTTATAAATCTAAATTTTCTGAACTATGTAACTAGGACAGACCTTAATCCAAAATGAGACTTAATTGAAAGCTGTTTTTAAAAATATGATAAGGAAATTTTCCTTTTTAGTGTTGCCAAATAGAACTGATGCTGTATGCCTCTCCATTGTCATTTCAGCCAAGTTGGACCCTAATAAGAACCAGTCTTTCAACCAACATCTTAAGTGAAAGTTAAGATCTAGGTTCTTTATTAAAATACATAAAAAGGGCTTTCAAAAAGCTTGGCATTAGGTACATATATTTATCTATAACAGTAAGAAACATGAATATGCATAATGTAATCCACAGGCAAAATATAGTACCACTCTGTTCATTTATACTGTGGATAAGAGATTTCTTATCCCTACCATAAGTTTTCCAGCATTAACATTGTCAAAAACTATTTCAATACATCAATATGAAAAGAAGTACAATACTATTTTGATAATTAGGTTAGAAAATCTTGTGAGAGATCCTCATAACATATAATTTACATCTGTGATACAATAAATGTGTAAATTAATAAAAAGCTGGCATGATAGTTTTGTTGTTCATTTTCCTCATTTTACTGCAAATTGCAAAAGATTTGCATTGAGTATTCAGCAAAGTATCTGACATACAGTAGGCACTCAACACATGTATCAGTAGAAAGCTAGAGTTCCAGGGTTAATCTGGGGGGCTGGACACTTGTTTTAAAGAATAACTGTTCATAGCTGGACAAGATGGTGTACCCCAGCATTTGGGAGGCTGAGGCAGGGGGATCACTGCAAGTTCAAGACCAGACTGGGCTACAAAGTAAGCCCAAGGCCAGCGTGAGTTGCATAGGGAGACCTGTGTTAAAAAGACAAAGAAGAGAGAGAGACAGAGAGAAAAAAGAAAAATAAAATAACATTTATTATTCAGCTACTGTAAGTGAGCTCCTATGATATAGATGCATAATTTCTTTTACTATAACAACTTTGGGCAGAAAGTATCACAGTATCCATCAGGTAGCTGGAAAACTGAGATACAAGAGATTCTCCATTAGCAGAGCTAAGTCCAGGACCAGATCACAGTCCAGTAATCTTTCAATTGGACAATACATCCCCAAGAAAAGAGAAGACAGTCCTTTGGCTTTTGTTTTTATACAACAGAAAACCAGTACTTTCTCTAACTTCCACATCAGTAATTTAAAAGCTTGGCTGATCATCAGAATCATCTGATAAGCATTCAAATCATGTCTGGGTCCCACAGCCAAAGATCTATTCCTAAAGACTGGGATCCTCTCAGGAATCTCAATATTTAAAAGTCTCCACAGGTGAGTAAGATGTATATTTAGGCTTGATGCACTGTTCTTTTAGAAAACTAGCAAATGTTTCATCTCTATGCATTGCTGAATTATAAACAGCATCCTGGTCAAAAGAGGAAGATTAGAAGTGAATGCAGACTGAAATTTACTAAATATTCATTTCACTTCTAGGTACTATGTAAAAGGGTTTCAGATATCACACCTTGTAAACATAATCTCATTTAAGACTCAGTAGACATGACATCAATTCTTGCACAGGCCCAGTTATCATTTTTAATCTTAAAAAATAATAAATGCATATCTTATTTCTAAATCATACTTTACATTTCTTAAAATGTCAAATAGCATTGTTCATTTCAAGATTTATTTAAAAAGCAAATAAAAAAACAGGCAAAAAACCCTTCCTCTAAGCTCAAGAAATAAAAGAATCAAGGGTGGGTTGCCTCCTATTCAAATGTAGTACCTGTAATGTCCTGCAAAGCCCTCCACAAATATTTATGGATCTCTGAGGGTTACCTCACATATTTTCTTAAAAGATACCTGTCAGCTATTATGGGTGTCTGACATTTTTTCTGCTCTGGAGTTGCATCCCCCACCCCTGTCACATCTGAAACAGACTCTGAGGCCTTCAATGGTATCTAAATATGTTAGTGGACTGCTTTTGGCTGATAGATTACTGATTTACCATCATAATTTGCTGGGCACTGTTGCCTTTGCCAAACATTATGCTCATTTCTTATGAACTCTACTATCTTTTTCTTTGGTACTGGGAATTGAACTCAGGACCTTGCACTTGCCAGGCAGGTGCTATGCTACTGAGCTATATCCCTAGCCCAAACACCACTATTTTCTATTGCCAATTAACCAGGATTTCTGAAGAGATACAGTTGCCTTGGATTTTCTGAAGTTCAAATACTTAAGTCACTTCATGTTACACAAAAGTGGCTGGATGTGCTGCAAAGGCCACATTCCTAGGTTGTGTTGTATTTTTTCATATGAGTATTGCTCTAAAGATTTACAAGACTTCAGAAAGCTCTTCATTTTCCTCTATACTGTGTATCTCTCATGCCTCTCTATAAGATTCACATGCAACTTTAAGGAAAAATTTCTTGTAGACATAATGGATATTCTCAGAAATGTCACTCTCAACAATACTAAAGCTTTGTTTAGCCTCATCTTCCCTGTGATGAGTTCTTTTCCCATAAATGCTACCTTGTTTTTCTTACAAATTGTCTTCTGGTTAGTTCTACTAGTCCAACAGATGTGCTCAGAAATATGGGAGTTTCAGTGATCTGGCTTATGTTGCATCTAGGGACCACCACAATATCTACATAAATGTTAAAATATGATATATAAAAATAGATGTTTGAAGGGGTAAAGGAAGCGGGTGATCCTATTATTTGCTTTTACTTTCTTTAATATGTTACACATACAGAATACTCATGTCTCTGAATAAATACTTAAGATATGCAGAAAAACCTTCACCTAGTGAAAAAATTTTAAATCTAGAATAAAATCATGTCCCCAAGTGAATGGGATCCAAAATGTACAATAGATATTGTGAAAGTGAAAGGGAAGGAAATGTCTAAAAAGGGAAGGTGGTAG
>RJWT010011639.1:0-23108 GCA_004365215.1 Cuniculus paca
GTCCACCAATACAAGCCACCAGCACCCAGCCTCGTCCCTGCACTGCCAGTGCCTTCAGTGCCCATGGCCATCCAGGTTCCGTGAGACTCAGATGTCTGTGTGCATCACAGTCAGGTGCAGATGGCCAGCTGTTTGAGGTCCGCTGAGACAGTTACCCTCAGCAGGTCTCTGTGGCCGTGTTCAGACTCCAGGGAGGGTCATATAATCAGCAGTCATTGCTCTGTAGCACTGGACGGTTTCCAAAGTGTGTTCTTATAAATTAGCCCATTGGCTCCTTGTAAGGGTGCTGTGACCTTTTACAGGTATGGCTCACCTGTAAAGCTGTGTGATTGCCTGAGTCAACTGGTTAGACCCAAGCTGGGACCACATCCCCCACCACCTTACTGCACCCTCCAAACCCCATTGGGTTCATCAGTTTGGTCAGTGGACCCTCGAGGGCACAGCTCAGCTGTGGGAAGGAGACAAAGGTGTGGGGCGGATAAGCCTGGGCAGGGTACCCGGGCTTCCCCTTGGCAGGGTTCTGACTGGTCCCCTTTGCTAAGATGAGCCCAGGCCTCCCGGGTACCTCCTCAAACCCAGAGGGTGAGAGTAGTTCCAGCTGCCCTGACAGCACTGCCAGTAAGGCTGGGCCTTGCAGTGGACTTTCTCTTTCTCTAGGCTTCTCTCCCTGCAGTCTCCTTAAAAAAGGAAGGTCCTAGGTGAGGGGACTGTGAGGCCTCACAGGTGGGAAGCCCTGTCCCAGAGTCTCCACGGGACCTGGGAATGGAGGATGGAATAGGAGAGGGATGTGGTACAAAAAGAAACAAGAGCCCCTCTCAAGAACCCAACTCAATGCTAGCAATGCCCATGAAGGATGTGAGTGCCAGTTTAGTCCCAGCTCTGGGTGGCATGGGTGTGTCACTCCCTTGCAAGTCCCCACTGGCTCCATCTGATAAAATAAGGGGCCTCTGTAGGTTGACTCCAAGGTCTTCCCACCTCTGACACTCAGTTTTAATCACCTCGTACTGTATTTCAGCCAGGTGTTCACTAGTTGGCCACCACTTGGCTAGCTGAGTTATTTACTGAGACTTGCTCTTACAAGCCAGGCTGTAGGTAGAAATACAGTAGTAAGAGTGGTAATGTTTGATGTACAAGCACACGAATTGTGGTAGATTCTGTCAGGTAGTCCTTCATATGTGGCTGTTCAGTTTATACCCTTGTTGGGAGTGTGTGGACCTTCCCATTCCTCCATGTTCCTGAGCTATCAGTTGGCCAGAGAAACAGAGCCAATAGATACAGAAAAAGATGCTTCCCCCCAACCAGTACTGAAGACTGAACACAGGGCCTTTGCACAGAGCTACAGTCTCAGTCCTTTTTAATTTTTTTTTAATTTTTGTTTTAAGACAGGATCTTGCTAAATTACTAAGTTGCCTGGGCTGGGCTCAAAGTTGTAAGCCTCCTGTCTCAGCTTCCCAAGTAGCTGGAATTACAGATGTGTACCACTGTGCCCAGCTATATTGCAGTCTTGAGGCAAAATCCCTTCTTCAGGAAACTTTTAACGTTTGTGCTTTGGCCCTCAGCTGATTACCCTCCTCACTCGGGTAATTGCCTTAAAGTCAACTGATTATAAAGGTGAATTACATCTGCAAAATAGCTCTACAGCAACACGAAGGCTGGTGTTTGACCCAACACTAGCAGGGTACCAGAATCTAGCCAAATCCCATCACACTGCCATCACTTGGTGTTGCCATAAAATGGTTGTGTGACCACTGCGAAACTTGATGCCATTCCAGAGTTTATTCTCAATTTCACCTGCAGCCAGGTGACAGCAGAACACCTGTGCCCCTCCACCCTCCTCAGCCTCTGGGTGGGTTTCATCCGGGCTGCCTCACCTTCGGCCAGTGAGAAATGCCACATGCAGCCACTGAGGGCATGGAGTCGGGCATGACCCCCAGCGTGTTGCTGTTCCAGTGCCTCACAGGTGGCTTTGGTTCTGTCCTCCCAGGCTCCAGGTCCCCTTTGGCTTCCACACCGCTATCTCCTCCTCTCGCCTCTTTGTCCTAGCTTTGCAGTCTTGCCCTTCGCTGGGTGCTCCCCGCCTCAAGCCTGCTCACACCCCTGTAACCAAGCCACGCCATCAGTCAAGGTGAGTTGTTTCCTGCAGAGAGCCTGCCCATAGCAACAGAGGTCCCAGCTGGGCACCTCGAAGGACAGATGTGACAAGAAGGAGGCCACAGGCAAGGCAGGAAGTGCAGCAGAAGGTCCAGACCTCAGAAGTTTCCAGTGCAGCAAGGGAAAGACTGGGTCACAAACAGGCTCAAGACCCAGGCCCGACAGGGAGGGCTGTGCCCTCCACCCCTCAGGGGTGGTGCCTGTGCCCCTGGCCTGACTGTCTCACTGCCTACACCGTGGTTCCTGTCCTATGTCCTGCTGCCACAAGGTCCTGATTCCTAAGCAGAAAGGGGTAGGATGAGGCAGCACTCCACTTTCGGATCCCTCCTACGTTTCTGGAGTCCTTCCTGTAATGGAGGAAGTGTCCCTGCTCCCCACTCCAGACCTCTGAAGCCCAACCCCCCGACACACCTCTTCCTCAAGGACCTGCCTCTCTGGGGAAGTTGCTTCCTCTCTCCCTCTTCTACTCTCTTTCCTGCTTCTTTGCCATTGGCCCTAAGAGTGCTCAACTCCTCCCTGTCCTAAGAGCAGAAGCCCAAGCCCCAGGCCCTGCCTCCTTTTCGCTGCTCCTTCTCAGACAGTCTTCTAGCCAGCACCTTCCTCCCCAGCACTTCTCAGATTGGGGACCCGAGGCTGTGCTGCAGTTCACTGTGATGTGCGTCCCATGTCATCTGCTATTGAAAGTAGGCGACCATGTCCACCTAAGGGTCCTCTCTGCAAGATCATCGTCACTCTCACTCATGTTTCTCCACTCTGGGGACTCAGCTCCTGCCTCTTCTGCTTGGAACCCTCAACCGTCCATCCAACATCCTGGTGTGTGGCCTTTGCTCTCTTTGCTTGTATCATTCTGACTCCTTCTCACTGGGGATCTCGGCATAGGTGTCCCTTCCTCCAAGAAATCCTTCCTGACATCTACCTCCAAACGTGGACAAGGTGTCCCCCACAGCTGTTTCCCATAGTGCCCTCCCATGGTACCCTTTACTTTCAGGTCACAGGTTGAGGGACTTGTTCCCTGGCCTACAAGCATCAGCGGACTGTGTGCTTCCTGAGGGCAGACAGCGGTTGCATTCCAAGCTCCCAGTCCATCGTATAACTCCACTACAGTTTTGGATGGATAGATGCTGATCTCAGTGTGCGTGTGAGCACGTGTGTGTGTGTGTGTGTGTGCGTGCGCACGCACGCGCATAGGGCAGGCAGCTCTAGAGGGCTGAGCAGGAGGTAGAAATTTTCACCTGGCAGGTAGGATAGATACTCAACAAGGCCAAGAGCTCCTGGACTGGGTTGATTCCTGCTAGAGTTCTGTGGTGAGGCCCAGCCTTTGATGGAGGGCAAGGCCTAGAAGACCATGAAATGATATGAATCTGAAAGTCAAGACCTCTGGCTTGCCTGGAACTCTGGCCATCGGCACCTGTGGGTCCTCCAGCCCTTAGCAGGCACTTCTGGTAGGAGAGACCACTGCAGGTTTTTAGGTAGAGGTGCAAAAGTCAGGCTCATACTTCCTGAGTACCACAAGAGGGCGCATGGGGCCTAGACTTGTCCAGATCCTTCAGGTAGAACGTTTACCTGGTCTGAGGGAGAAAGGTCTGGTTGAGCCAGGGCTTTCTTGAAGACACAATTAGAAAAGCCCAGCTCAATTTAAGGCTAGCTTTAAAGTAAAAAACGTTGATTGGAAGACAGAGCTGTTATGCTGTTTTAAAACTTAAAATAGCCAGGCACAATGGCATATACCCATAATCCTAGTACTTGGGAGGCTGAGGCAGAAGGACTGCAAGTTCGAGTCCCACCTGGGCAATTTAGTGAGAACCTGTCTCAAAATGAGAAAAAAAAAAAGTAGCTAGGGATGTCGCTCAGTGCAAAGGCCCTGGGTTCGGTCCCCAGTACTGAAAAAAAAAATCTATGATTCTAAACCATCAAGGGCAAAATGGGCAATGAATTTGTGGGTATCCCTCCCCCCTGTGCACTACATGGGTGAGGTCTAGGCATTGGCAGGAAGTTAGAGAGGGGCAGGGCAGGGAGCAGCAGAGGCTGGGGGAGACAACATTAGGGACATGAAGGCAGAGGTAGCTCTGAGTCCTGATTCTCATGTCACTTCCTGTCCACTGTCTAAACACAGTGACTTTATCTTCTCACCCTGGCACTAACCCCCTCTACCCCACCTTCCAAAATTGCCTCCTGGTAAGGATGCCGTCAGGTGTGCTCAGGTGTCATTCCAAACAGACCTAGAATTTCTTCTTGACCTCTACCTTCCTTCCATCTGTATCACTCACTTTGGTCACCCCAAGGCAGGGAGAGACCCCCACCCTGCATGCCTATGCTCTGTGCTCCACAGCCCATCTGGCAGACCAAAGAAGCCTGAAGGGACTTGTCACTTGGTGGCCTTCCAGAACGCCTCACTCTCCACCCTTCTCCCAGCCCTGACAACTCAGTTCAGCTGACAGGACAGGAAATGGGAGTATGCAGCAGGGCCGCCACCAAGACTGCGCCACTTTTCCCTGCAGAGGGAGGAAACAGGGCAGGGGGCTGCCTCCCTCCGTGCCCCCTCTTCCCCCGGAGACACCCATTCCAGTCCATGCATTGGGAATGAGTGCTGGACTCCTAGAGCCTCAGAAGCTGATCGATGTTCAAGTAGAAATGGAGCCTGGAGCTGGGCAAGGTGGTGCAGGCAGAGACCCTGCACTCTGGGAGGCTGAGGCAGGAGAATAGAAAGTGTGGGCCCAGCCTGGGCAACTTAGTAAGATGCTGTTTCAAAAAAAAAGTTTTTAAAGGAAAAAGGACTGGGATGTAGCTCAGGACAAAGGCCCTGGTTTCAACCAGCAGAGACAGGCAGAGGGAGGCAGAGGGAGACAGAGGGGGGTGAGAGGGCGGGAGAAAGAAGGCAGGAAGGAAGGGAGGGATGGAGGGAGGCAGAAAAAGGAAGAGAAAGGAGGAGGAAGAGGGAAGGAGAGAGGGAGGGAAGGAGGGAAGAAGGGAGGGAGAGAGAGAGATAAAGCCCTAGAGAACTTGAGACTCTCCAGGGGTACAGCCACATCAGATGTCACAACAGGAGGACCTGGGGAAGGGTCAAAATGGATCACCACTTAGGAAACACAGCATCCTGGAGTAAGGCTTTAGCTAGTCTGGGGAAAATCTTCCAGCTGTTGAGAGGGTGGGGTAAGGGACAGAGATAATTTGCATTACATTTGCATTTCATTTGCATGCCACTTTTTTGTGGTCCAAAGGCACTGAAATTTCCTGCCCTTACTTCTTTTTCCCTTTCTTTCCTGTTCCTTTTTAACCTCCAGGCAGCCTCCTATCTCCTCTTCCCCATAGCTCTTCCTCTCCCAGGCTAAAGAGACACAGAGTATCAGGCCAGGGGGCAACCTTCCCCACCAGTCCACAACTCAAAAAGCTGGTTTTACAGAAACTATGAGCACCAGGAAAGAGGGGAGGAGAGAAAGGGGTCTTTTTTACTCTCAGTCTGATTGAAATGATTCTCAAAGAAGTCAAGGGGGAGAACATAGAAATCATCTGTCCCTCTCCGCTTGGCCCCTACACACCTACCCTGGCCTCTGAAGACCTCTGAGAGAACAGACAGCTATGTGATCGGGCGCAGATCCCTCATGCTCTGGGCCTGGACTTCCGCATATGAGGGGCGTCAGAATGATATTTAGGTTACTTCTACCATGTTGGAGGATCTCAGATGAGCGAGGAGAAGGGAAGGCTCACAGTCTGCCCTGCCTGGCTTTGAGGTCAGGCAGGCCTGGGTCTGAGTCCCATCGCCACCATCCACTAGCTGTGTCAACCTCCCTGAAACTCAGTTTCCTTGTCTCTGGAAGGAATCATTGTACTTTCCATCAAAAATTGTGCTGACAAGCAAGGCGTGGAGGTGCAGATCTGTAAAGGCAGCTACGCAAGAGGCTGAGGCAGGAGGATCAAAGTTCAAGGCCAGTCTGGGCAATTTTGCAAGACCCTTTCTCTGAATAAAAATGTAACAGTGTCAGTGCACCTACCTAGCAGTTCTGAGGTCCTGGGTTCACTCTCCAGCACAATATATATATATATATATATATATATATATATATATATATATATTAGAGAACGAGACAGCGAGAGAGAAAGACTCTTCCAGGAAAATGGCAGACTGACGAGTGGCAGAGAAAGAACCTCTCCAAGTTTCAGTGTCCAGACCCTGGAATACAGCAACATGAGGAAGAGAAGGAGGAGAGAGCTGGGTCCCATGCACACAGGAAGGATCTGAACTGAGACTTGAAGCCCACGGAGAGAGAAAATTCAGGAATCCAGCAAAACTAAGAAAACCAGGGGTGGTGGCCCTGCCTGATGGGGAAAACCAGTAGGGAAGTCGTGCACTCCCCCACCCCACCCTCGTGTGCCAGTGGAGGCCCTGCTGGCTGGGGAGAAGTAGCAAGGAAGCCACCTTCACCCCCTGCCCCCACCCACACACACAAGCAACTGGACTTGACACAGGCTGAGATGATAATAACCTGAAGTAGGGAAGCAACCTGACATTTATGTTGTTTGACTGACTTTGCAAACTTGAGGCCCGTAATCTGAACAACTATTTAAAGGACAACAATATGCAATATAGTAATGATTGTGCATTTCCTACTGTCCTATCACTGTTTTATTTCATTTTACTGTTCTGTTTTACTCCCTTTAAATAAAAATGTATCATTTATATATTAAAATTTTATAGATATATAAATTAAGTTGTGCTAAATAGACTAAAACAGAGTATATGTGTTCAGCATGTAATATAGTTCCTGGGACCTACAAAGCACTCAGTCTATTTACTGAATGAACATGAGGTATTATCTGTGTCCTTCTTCCATGCCTACTCCATCCCACCCTCCTACCTTTTCACCTCCCCACCCCATGCTTCCAACTGTGAACCCCCCAGTTTCTATCTTTTTCTCACTGACTCCACCCTAAGAGCTTCACCTCCAGAATCATAGTTTGCTGGTGCCTAAAGGCCCATGGACATCATCAGATACAAACTTCTCCAGCTTCTGGAAAACTAAAGCCCAGGCAGAAGCATTGACCACACCTGTGATCCCAGTTATGGGGAGTGGGGTGCACAGAAGCAGAAGGATCACAAGTTCTAGGTCAGTCCGGACAGCCTAGTGAGATACTACCTCAAAATAAAAATTTTTTTTAAAAATGACTGGAGACTTAGAGCACCCCTAGGTTGCATCCCCATTACAAGAGAGACAGAGACAGAGAGACCAAGAGACACAGAGACATTTAAAGCCCAGAGGGGGGGAAATGTGACTTTGTATATCAAAAAGTGCATCAGGTCCAGGATATGGTGATCAGAGAACCAGATCCTGAGAGCACATGACCATGAGAACCAGACCCTGGGTACGCATGACCATGCAAATAATATGTAAATAGAGATATGGAAATCACATGCACACCAGTCGTATATAAACTTCGTGCAAACATTTTTCTAGGATGATAGCAGGTGAGTACAGTTGTAGATTTAAAAAAGGGAAATCAGGAAAGGGGCCAAACTTGAAGTGGAGGAGGGATGGGAGGGACAGAGGCTGAGAATATCTTGCAGGGGTTCCTAGGGTCACTTGGTCCTCCAAAAAGCATTTGAAGATCTGATCTTGGAACAGAAGAAGAAAAAGAGAAGCCCCTCCCCCACCTTCTTGCCTGGCAAGGGAAGCTGGATATGGCTTGGGAGAGTAGGGTTTCTGTGCCCTGAAGATACCCTGGCTAATTCCTGCTCCAAGACCCCTTCAGCGCCCATTGAACTCCTTGTGAGGCCTGGGTGTGCTCAGCACTGCAGTGGGCTCTGGGGGCAACAGACAGAAACAACTGGTCGCAACCTGCCACAAAGGCTATTAGGACCAGTGAAGTGCCACAGCAGTCCAGTAAAGACCAGATCGCTTCCAACTTGAAAGAGGGGGCATATGAACTATGCAACGAGGGAGTAGAAAGCAGTGCTGTAGATCAAGAGTTCCAAACCAGGCCGGGGATGGTAGTGCATGCTTGTAATCCTAGTATTCTGGGAGGATCCAAATTTGAGTCCAGGCTGGGAAACTTAGTGACTTAGCAAGACCCTGTCTCAAACTGAAAAATGAAAAAGGGCTTGGGATGTAGCTCAGTGTGAAAGCCCTGGGTTCTGATCCCAGGAACCACCAAAATAATGATAATAATAATATTAAAATAAAAAGCTCTGACAGTGTAAGATGGCAAGTCAAACTCTCATATGGAAATAATAATGGTACAATTTACAGATTATTGTGTCCACCAAATGAGATCGAAAGGCATTAAAGATGCCTTTAAAGTGTGGGTCAGCACTCTCCCTGACACACAGCCAGAGTGTGATAGATGCTGGGTGTTATGATCGGAATTACTGGGGTGGAAGATGGAGCCAACATTGTAAGCCCAGCCTGGAGGCAGAGAAGCCTGAGGCCTGCTCTGAGAGCCGAAACGGATGTAAGGACTAAGGTGAAGGTAGGCTGACAGGGAGTCGGGTCTGGAAAAGCAGGCCAGGCCCTCTTCTCCTGTATGTCTGCATGTGGCCTTCTGAGCTTCCTGGCAGGCAGTCCCTTGGCTGAGACTCACAGGCACCTGAAAAGCAGAGGACACAGGGATGAGTGGAGTCCGAGGTGATGAGTCTACAAAGAGCACTAGAATGGGAGTTCAAAGACCCGATTTCCAGTCGGGATTTGTTCCCTGGGAATCGTGTGCCTTTGGACAAGTCACTCCCAAGCTCCGGAAAGTGACTGTCACTGCAACTCCCCCAGACTGGCAAATGATCTGCACATCCATCTCTGGAAGCGCCTCCGGGCTACGCGGGACCTGGAGGTGGGCGGCGTCTACACCCGGAAAATGTGATCCTTAGCTGGGGCTGTCTAGTTACAAGGAAGCCACGGAGGCTAGGTGAGCTTGGCCGCCTGCTTACCCCAGATAGATGCCAGTTTCGATTAGCATTTGGCCCGTTTTACAGATTAGTAAAATGAGTTCAGAGAGGTGAAGAATCTCGTCCCCTATCACAAAGCTGGTAAGTCGCTGAGAGGTAGGATTCCAAGAACAGATTCTTTCCAGCACACCCCTGCGGCTTCTCCAAACACTCCGGGTTCCTAGTAGCGCTTTCTTCGGGAGCCAGTCCAGACGGAGGCTCGGGCCCAGGGGCGAGCTGGACAAGGAGCTCGGGCCGCTGCGGGTGCGGTGGGGAGGGGCCGGCAAGCCGGGTCGGCCAGACGGCAGACAGGTGTTGAGCGTCCGCCCCGGCAGCGCCGACCTCCTTCCCCGGCCCCCACCTCCCCATATGCAAATCGCTGTTTGGCCCGGGCCCGGGGCCAGGGGGCGTGGCCGGCGGCCCCCGCCCCGCGCCGCGTGCTCACCTGGGGAGTGTGGCAATCCCGGCCTCGCCGCCGAGTGCCACCCGGGCAGGAGCAGCACAGCGCGCGACGGCGGTGGCGACGGCTCCAGCAGCGCCTGCGGCCGGGAGCGGGACGAAGGAGACCCTGGCTTCCCAGGGAGCCCGGCTGGGGCAGACGCTGGGGGCCTGGGGGGGCGCTGGCTTTGGCCCCGCCTGGGGCAGGATGGTGAATCTGGAGCCCATGCACCCAGGTGAGACGCGGAGGGAGGGCGCTCTGACAGGTGTCATTGCGCGCGGGAAGTGGGAAAGGAGAGGGGCACCCTGCCTTGGGGGCTCATTCCCCAGCGGCCTGGAGAGGGCGGTGTGGATAGCGGGTCGTCCTGGGTAGGTGTCTGGGGGACTAAAGGTGGGAGGTGTCTGGGTAAGGAACCTTGGGAAAGGATGAGGGTGGGGCGTGGGGGCTCCACGAGCCCCAGATCGGGGAGCAGGCAGTTGCTTGGGTGTGCTGCGCTGCTGCTGTCCCGTGCGCTCGCTGAGATGGGTGTTCACTCATCGGCTGGGGTGTGGACCTGGGAGTGCATAAGCTACGAGCTACGTGTATCCACATGCTGTGCAGCCCGTGTCCCGCACCTGTGTGAAAGGGAGCCAAAGTGGGCATTTGTGTGGGGGCTTTGGAGAAGGGGGGCAATTCAGAGGCACACGTGGGTCAGGTGCCGTGCAACATGTGTATTGATTAGGGCATGTGCAACATGTGAGTCAGCATCTGCCTGTGGCTGCGAGTGTTGTGAGACGGCATGAGACAGACCCCAGAGGCAGCAAGTCCTGGGCACAGAAGATCCCTGTGCACATGTCCCAGGTGTGTCAGTATGTGTTGGAGGTGTCCCGCTCACATGTTCTGTGGGTCTTGATTGTGTCTAGGCTCAGTGCATGGTGAACCCGTGTCCCACAGTGGGTGGTGACAGATCCCTCCTCTGGTTCCCGTATCCCGTGACCTCCTCTCCCTTAGGCTGGGAAGCCTCAGGAAAAGTATTGCTGGGAGTACTTTCTCCTGTGTGAATGAAGGAGAGGTGGGTGTGGAGTGAACTAAATCTCCATTTACCCTGCTAACTCCCTTCACAACTGGGCTAGGGTGGGAGCCGAACTGAAGGGTTGGGCTTGGGGTCAAGGGTAGGGATGTGAGGGGACTTCATGTTCTGGTGAACATCTGAGGGCCTGAGCAAAGAACACTTGAGATAAAGAAAGCTGTACCTGACTTGACTGCTTTGGACTTAGCATCTTGCCTCTCAAAGTAGGCAGGATTGAATGACCTTTACTTAGGATTTCAGGGTTGCTGAACTGTGTGGTTTGCTCTCCTTTCTGGGAGAGTAAGGAGGAGAAGGCAATTCCCTGACCTACCCTAAGAAGAAGGAGGCTTTGGCCCTTCCTGGGTCCTATCGGTCCTAAAAAGAAGCAGCCATGGGTGCTCAGGGAACCCAGGGTACCCAGTTCCTGTTTCCCAGCAGGGCTGAGTGGAAGGGTGGCTTTGAGAAACCAACCCACTCATTGTCATCCAGGGTCACCGATATAGGGCTGGGAGTACCTGAGACAGATTCCCTGAGAGGTTTTTCTTTCCTTCATTTCCTGTCAAGAAGTCCAGGGTTCAAAGGGGAACCAGACTCCTCCAAAGATGGCCCCCAGCAGGAGGTGGGGAGTTCTTTAGACCAAGATCAGAGACTTCCTGGGGGTTTTCCACCTCCTCCTCCATTGGAGACTCCTGCTCTGGGGAAATGGGAGGAGGTGGAACAGCTGGGGCCAGGCAGGGAAGCAGCCTAGGGGCTGAGTATCTAAGGCAGGAGAAGGGGCAAGGCTGGGAAGACAGGGCCAAGCCCCCATGGCTTCCCCCGGAGCCAGCTGCAGGCTGATGCTTCTCAGAGAGCGCCTTCATTCTCTGGTCCCTGTGTGCTGGATGACAGACACAAAGGGCCATCCATCTTGGGGTAGACTGCCTGGTTCATCTCTCCACATTTTCTTGCTGCCCCCTCCCCAGGTTTTTCTCTTTGTAACCTTAGCCTTTTTGTATTTTTTATTTTGAGACAGATTCTCACTAAATTGCTAAGTTACCTAGGCTGGGTTAGAACTTGTAGTCCTTCTGCCTCAGCCTCCCAGAATGCTGAGATTCCAGGCATGTGCCACCACGCTTTCTCCAGCTATTTCTTTAAGTCTGTTTCCCTGAGGCTGTCAGGCCTCCCTGCAAGATTCCTTGGTCTTGGGCCCTCTGTACTGTTTCCCTCCCTTCAGTGGCACCTCTTGGTTTAGGACTTTCTGTGCAGAATTACTGACAGGGTCTTGGTGGGCTTTTCAGCTGAAGGTCTTCTATACAGGACCTTTCACTGTGGACCCTGTTGTGGGAGCTGTGATAGGGTCCCTTTTCTCTCCAAAGAGGGTCATATTATGCGTTCCTCTCTAGGGTCCCTTAGTCTTGTATCCTCTTTAATGAAACTTGATCTCTTTTGACCTTATTTTTCCCACTATAACAGTCCTGTATCCTGTTAATCCTTGATGGAACTCTTCCCCTATAAGTTCCCAGTGCTGGGCCCTTGGGAACTCCTCTTCAGTTGATTTACTGGGACAGTTTGGATGGAGGAAAGAGGAGGAATTGGAGCTAACTAGGGCATAAGCTTGTTCCCTGCCCCCTCTCTCCCATTCAGATGGCTCGGCCAGCTCTGGGGCCCCTGAGTCAGCGCCATCTTCTTGCTCTGCTAACTAGGGTACAAGCCATGATTCAAGTCTGCCCCGAGCCTCAGCACCTGGTATTTGCAAAGCTTCTCTCCCACCAAGTACAAAGACCTGAGCAGGCATGGAGCCACCAGGCACAGGGGCTCCCAGCCAAGGAGGGGCTCCAGGTTCCTGGGCCAAAAACACGAGAAAAAGCAAGGCATGTTGGTGCACACCTGTAATCCCAGCACTCTGGGAGGTGGAGGCAGAAGGAGCAAAAGTTTAAGTCCTGCCAGGGCAACTTAGCTATTTAACAAGGCCATGCCCCAGATTTAAAAAAATTTTAAATGACTGGAGATATAGCTCAGTCTAAGGCCTTGGGTTCAATCCCTAGTACCACAAAGATAGGATGATAGATAGATGGATGGATGGATTGATGAATAAATAGATAGGTAGGTAGGCAGGCAGAGGTGTAGACAAGAGCTAGGGAGAGAGGAAAGGGACAGACAGAAATAGTGTGAAGCCAGCCAGAGGGGGTCACCTGGTGGGCCCCAGAGTGTCTCTTTCTCTGCACTTTTCACTGGGAGCTGTTTCCCATCTCAGTAGGGAAAGGAGGGTTGAGTGCCCAGACAGATAAGAGTCAAAGCTCAGGAAATAGCATTTGGGCTAAAAGGCCTGACTGTGGGTAGGAAAACAAGAGATGAGAAAAGTCTATTCCAGCAGAGAGTTGGAGCCATGGTTGACTCAGAGTGGGACCACTGGGTCCTTGAAGTATTCCTGGTAGGAGTGCTCCCAACAGCAAGAATATGAGAGACAAGCCCAGAGGGAGATCCAGTCCCTTCCAAGGACATGAAGGTGACACTGAGAGAGGAAAGGGGGGGCCTCTTTCCCCCAGTAGCCCTGGCCCTGCCGGTCCAGGGCACAGTGGACACCGAACCTGTAGCTACAGGAGGTGCTGCCACTGGGGCTCCATGTTCGTGGACATGTAAGGAGGGGCTGTTCCTAGGTCATGCCAAGGACAGGGAGGGCAATGCCAGCTTCAGGGCATGGCTGTGCCAGATGAGACGGAAGAAGGTCTGCTCTGACAACTGACTCTTAACATGGTATAGCCAGGGAAGAGTGTGATGGCAAGAAGCCCTCTTAGTTGGATAAGATAAGAACACAAAGGAGCCCAGCCCCACCCTACACCTCTCTCATTCACCCCCAGCAAGTGTTGTCCGACAGGTGAAGGTTTACAGCGTCTCAGGAGTTTCGGTGTTGGCCCATTTGTAGGCTGAGACCCAAGCAACTGTCCCACCCATCAGCCTCAGCCTCCTACCCAACAGGAACAGGTTCTTGGTATCTCGGCATTCTATGGGACTAAAGGAGAGGTTTCACAGGTCATCACACATGCCATCCATGCAGGCTCAAATCCCTAGCCAACCCTGAAGTGTCACAATGTCGCAAGGTTGTGGGGGGTGGAGGTGAGTGTGGTGTCTTTTAGTAACTTTCAGACATAATGAAGACTAAATGTTAAGTTGATTTAAAGAATGAATGAAATGGTTTCTGGGTGTACTTAAAAGTGATATAGGGACTGTATATTGAAGGAAAGCTTGAGTTACAAGCATGAAATTACAGCTGAGCTCAAAAAGTTACCCTTTTAAATGTCAAGAGTTGGAAATAAGTCGATTCAGAGACTCTGGTTGTCGTCCTAGCTTCACTGCCTCTTAACCTCTTCCTGTCCCCATGACCGCCTGTTCTATGAAGGCAGAACTTGGAGAATGCTAACGGGCAAGGACCAGTTATGATGACGCTGAGACACAAGACTGTAGCTATTCGTGGTCATATGGAAGGCACAGAGGAAAGGTTATGGCAAGGAGGCAGGAGGGGAGCCAGACTAATATCTGAGCTGGTGTCTACTTAATGAGTCTATTAGGTGCTTATTTGTCTTTATTATTTCACTTAATCCTCATAATAACCATAGCAGGTATGTTTTATTATTCCCCCCTTTTTAGGTGAGGAAATTCACGTAGGTGGTGAGTAAGAGTGTGTGATGGCACTGAGGTTAAACCCAGATTTGTCTAATACCCAAACCCACGTTCTCTGTCTCAGCTCCCCTGCAGCAGGTTAAAAGCAGAGGGAGAGCCCTGGTGCGCCACGTTCTCCTGGCAGTCTCTGTCTGTGGGCAAGGGTGGTGGAAGGGCCCTGTGGGGAAGTGTGAGCTACACATCAGCGCTAAGTACTGCTCAACTCTGGGGCTAGCACCTCACAGGGGGAGCAAAGTCAAGCCTGCTTCCCTGGAGGGAGCGGTAACAAGCAGCTGCAGAGGCCCTTTGCAGATGAGTTCAGGAGGCCCGCACAATTCTCCTGCATGTTTATGCATGGCGACTATACAGATAGTTTGAAACCACAGCAGGAAAGGCTGGGGTTAGGCTCAAGAAGTACTTCCCAAACACCTGGGGAGCAGGTATGGTTGCAGGGTCTCCTTGGAGCTCTGTGACCACTCAGTGCCATGTGGGTATCTGAGGAGGTGTCCACAGAGCTCCAAGTATTTACCTGAGAGTCTTCTTTCAATTGGCAGGTCTCAAAAAACTACTCAAAGCATGGTTACTCCCAGAATTACTCTATTCCTTCCCCTATTTCTGGAGCATTCTAGTAACTTTCAGATGGACTCCCCATCTCTGTCTTGCTTGGTATTACAGTCACTGTACCCCGAGGTATAAATCTCTGCTAGAGCCCCACATATCCCCGCCCTAAAAAAACGACATATGCTTTCTCCCCTCTTCCTGTGGCAGAGGTCCACCTTTTCCCCTCATCCTGATCCTCTCCAGACCCAGCATCCAGACTGCCAACCGCCTGATTACCTGATGCAAATGAAGGCTACCTCCTTGACTGGATTGGCTGGGGAGCTGTATGCAAATTAGCTCACCAAGACTTTATGTGGTTTGAAAGAGTTAAAGTGCTGCCCCAGAGAAGAGGGTGGGGGTGAAGGGGGGGTCAGCACGATTTGAATAAACTATTCTTCTGTTTTTAACGGCTTCAGTATTTGGGTGGTTTAATAAGGAGAGAAGAGAGAGGGGCGAAAGGGACAGAGAGAGAGAGATCATTCAAAGTTGCTCTTTCCTTCCCTCTGCTGACCAAGGAGGAGACTTAGGGGCCTCCTAGGTGGTGGCAGCTGTCTGTTATGGGTAAATGTTTAATTTATTGAAATGAAGCAGGATGGAGGGCCAGGGCTTGGGGCAACACTGGGGCCCTGTGTAGGTATGCTTTCCTGGGCAGGGCAGTGACCCACTGCCATCTCCTTTCTTACTGAGCAAGTTGAAGGAGTAGGAGAAGGTAAAGATCCCCAAAGAACAAAATCTTCAAGAAGGGCAACACAGAAGGTCTGATCCCCACAGTGCTCTGATCTCTGAGAACCAGACAGAGGATAGAGGCAGGAGCTGGGCTCGAAGGGGAGAAGGGCAAACCTTGATTAAAGGGTACTCCTACCTCCTGGGTGGGGTTATGATGTAGTGAGGAGGAATACTACTTAAGCTGCTTTAAAGAATTAAGTCCTCAAATCATAAAGGAAATGAAGCTGGGAATGGGAAGTGTCCTCCCACTCTACTCTTATGCCCCTGCTCTTGTTAAATTTTTACCATCTGAGTCTTGGTGATAGGAGGAAGTAGCCATGAATGATGCAAAAGGTGGGAGAGGGAACAGTGGCAATGGAGAAAGAGGGTCAGAAAGGGGAGGCAAGCACAGGAGGAGGGGATTTGTGCCTCCAAGCTTATGAATATTCTAATGGTTGTATGTTCAGGAATCAGGAATTTGAAAGTCTGATGGTGGCTGTAATTACATATTCATCTTTGCTGTTTAGTTAAAGCCACATATGTCATAGCCAGAAAGACTGTGACCTGTTATTAAAATCAGTTGTGTTTCCCCCGCAGATATCAAGATGAGTGGGGATGTAGCAGATTCCACGGACACTCGCAGTACACTCGACCAGGTGGAGCCAGGTAAGAGTCTTCTCTTCTGGGGAGTGGAAAGGCAAGCAAAGAAGGGGAAGGGGTTGCTTCAAATTGTCCAGCAATGTGGTGTCTCTTCGTGCTTGGTCTTTTAGCCAGTCAGACTCAAAACCTGGGTCTTAGAAACTGAGGGAATTCTCTGGAGATGTGGGATAGGACTCTGGACCTTTGGAATAGTAACTATTGCTCTCAACAGAGCAAACCTCTGGAACTAGTCAGAAAGGAGCCAGATCCTTAGGAACAAAACAAAACAAAACAAGTTAAGGAAGTAGTCCATTTTTGCAGTGCTGGGGTTCAAACCCAGGGTCTCACATTTGCTAGACAAGCACTCTACCACTGAGCTCCACCCTTAGTCCTTTAGATTCACTTTTGTTTTTCCCCCCTGCACTGGAGGTCAAACTCAAAGAGCTCTACCACTGAGCTACATCTTCAGCTTTTTTTATTTTTTATATTGAAACAGAGTCTTGCTGAGTTGCCCAGGTTGCCCATGAACTTGAACTTGCAATCCTCCTATTTCAGCCCCCTGAGTAACTGGAATTTCAGCCATGTACCACTACATCCAGCTGTGATTCATTTCCTGATGTGCCATTCCAACACCCCTAGAAGCACTGGGCTGTGTTCTCAGCTGCTAATGACAAAAGACAAGATCTGTCCCAGATTTTTCAGCAGTCCTTCTGAAGGAACTAACTAAAGAGCCTCATGTGTAAAATTCCGCCCTTCCCAGGGATGTGCATATAAGTGGCAAATAGGTTCAGGGAGGAAGCCTTCATGCTTAGAAATAACTTTGCTTTTTTCAAGAAGAGAAAGGGTGCAGAAAAGAATTGGGAAGAAAGTTTCAAACATCCATAGCTCAAGTCTTGATTTGAAAACTTCATATAATTAAAAAGAACATAAAGGAAGATAAGTGGAAATTGTCATACCACCAAATAATTTTAATAGTATCCCAACAAGGCATCAATTAGCCTTTCATCTGGATCATTAGAGACATAGAAATAAGAAGTGGAAAAAAATCAATGTGCCTTAGAGCTAAACTCTTTTTTAGGTCTTTTAGAAAATTCCAAAAAAAAAGAAAATTCCAGTTCCACTCTTAAAATTAAAAGACCTGGGATCAAATACAAGGCAGTTGGGGGTAGGGGATTCATCTGCAGGCTACATTTGCCACAAATTTTTCTGCTCCCCAATTTTGTTATTAATTTTTTTTAAATATTGTGCTACTGGAAATTGAATCGAGGGGTATTCTAGCACCAAGCCACATCCTCAGCACCTTTTTATTTTTGGAGACGGGGTCTCACTAAGTTGCCGGGTGAAACAGTGTCTACCTGCACAGGTAACAATGTACATAGAGATACGCCTTTGCCTTGTATAGAGGAACAGCTGGGCTGAGGAGAGTGAGAGACAGATGCATACCTGCCCCTTTTCTTTTCTTTTCTTTTCTTTTCTCTTTTCTTTTCTTTTCTTTTCTTTTCTTTTCTTTCTTTGTGTTTTTTTTGTTGTTGTTTTTTTCTTTGTTTTGTTTTTGAGATAGGGTCTTGCTGTAGAGTCCAGACGAGCCTTGAACTCACGATATAGCCCAGGCTGGCCTCTATTCACCCTGAGTGCTGGAATGGTAGGCAGGCACCACCACACCCAGCCTTCACCCATCTTTCCTCAGCTTAGTCAAACCATGTTTTACTAAAGTCTGGAAAAAGGTACCTGTCCTTCCTTCCCAATTGAAAAGAAATTTTCCTTCAATCGCAAGAACCTGAGATCAGCTCAGCTGGAAAGTAACAGGAAGGATCCTCACACTGACACTCTTCTCTGGAGAAAAATCCAGAGTCCAGGAGCCGTGATCCTGGAGAGGCTGGGTTGCCCTTTCCTAGGGTAACCGGAGCCAAGTCTGTCCATGTAGGAAGAGACCGCACATAACACTGGTGCTGGTCCTTTGCTGCTTATTATCCTGACCAAGCCAGGGGAACAGTGTTGGGAGTAAACACGAACCACATGGAACCCTAAGAAGTGAGCCAGGAAATGGGGCGGGGGTCTCTGACCCCAGGAGGTTCAGGAGGTTAATGTGCTGTGGACAGTCTGAGCAAATCCTGGCCTCTTATTTGGGACTGTGAGAGCTCTGTGTAAAATAGGGAAGGGGAGAAAAAATCTGAACATAGACTGAAACCTTCAGAATCTGTTGGCAAGGATACTGCTGTCAAAGGGTTATATGACTTCCAGTCAGTCACTTTGATTCCACAGGAGGCAGGAACTGATAGATGCCTTTTAAGACCATGAATTTCAGATCAAACCGACCTGGGGTAAAATGTGCAGCTGTGCTGTGTACTGACTACACGACCTGATCATAAAGAAAATTAATGTCCTTCTTAGAGGATGTGTGGAGAGTTTCTTGACACGATGTCAAAAGCCCTTAGCACAGTGCTTGGTGCAGTGCAGCTGGGATCATCATTACCTTTGAAGGCAGCATTATGAGTCTGTGACTGTAATGTACAGAATGGGCACTGCTGCCGAGGGCTCTCAGGCTCCAAGTGGCTGGAACGCTCTTTTCCCTTCACTTGTTGCCAGTGCTTAAGCACCCGAGGTTGGTTTTGCTCCGTTCACCAATCAGGGAAAGATTCAGCGTGGGTTGTCTTAAATTCCCAGGAGACAGTGACGTCTGCAACTTCTGTGCTGTCTGAAACTCTGCCACCCCTCAACCTTTCCCTTCTGGACTCAGCTCCATGCCCTGTAGCATCAGTGCCTAGGTGATCCTCAAATTACAGTATGTTTTTAAGAGCAAGAAAAAAGAAGTCGCTAATTTACTTAACCAAACTTCCTGGAAAGTCATTCTGACTCATTTTTTTTAAAGAGGAAAGCTTATTATGAGTTACAATGTCTACGCACTTGGTTTAATGGCTTTCCTTTGAATTTCTAAAAGATGCCTCTACCTTCCCAGCATGAATGGATGAATTAATAGGTGGTTTGTCTCTGGGTTTTAAAGGAACTATAAAGGAAGGTGACCTAAAAAGCCCCATGCCCTCTGAGCACCCTCAGTGTTGTGTGAAATCCCCAAGGGGTACAAAGGATGGGAACCGGGAAAGGGAAGTGAATTTCCCATCCACACTGGCCAAGGAGAGCATTTTCAGACCTGAACACAGACTTCCTGGGTGGGGAGATTTGGCAGGGCGCTCATCTTTCTCTTTCCTCCAGCACCGAAGAGAACAAATTGCCTAAGACCTCAGAATGTCTTTGCAGGAGCACTAGAGATCAGGCAAAGGTTTCAGAACTTCTGTCTCTCACCCCTGCTCCCACACACAAAGGCCTGAAGCCAAGTTCTCTGTAGATTGCTGAACGGTCAGCTTTTCTGTCCTTCCTGTTACATCCTTACCTGTTACTACTTTTCCTTCACTCTGGAGGCTGACAATACAGTATGTTTCTGTTCTCAGTGGTTGATGAGCCTAGAGCCTTGTGATGTTCACAAGCCCCCCGCCTATAACCGACAGCCCTTCAGTACCCATCAGAGGACCCTGTGACATTGACCATGCCACCGACATCATAGCTTTAAACAGGAGAGAGGGCAAAGCGGAGGGCTCAGGAAGAAGGCAAGGAAGACCAGTAGCTTTTACAGTGCCTCCTCCCCAGATGCACCTCATGTGGACTGCTTCGTGTACACCAACTCAGTGTTGAATTCTGACAATACGCCTATGCAATAGAGACATCATTAGCCCATTTCCCTTCAGGAGGGAAACTCAACTGTGGGTTGAGTAACTGACTTGATCACAGGATCACACAGCCTACCACCAGGAATCAAACTCAGGCCTATGTGACTCCATCAGGCTCTTCTCATGGCTGGGCCATGAACTCCCTGCATATTATTTAGCAAGTGTTTCCCCAGATAGATCTTTATTTTCTTCCCTATAAAGGAAGGGTTTGGACTACATAGTCTCTGAGGCTGAATCATAAAAGCTATGCACACAATCCTGCTATCTGGAACTCTCCCATCTGTTGGCACACCTCACATTTGTGTGTGGGTTTCCCAGTGCTGAGCAGTTTCCCTCACACCCTCCCCATTCCGTTCTTTTCACCTTCTCTTTCATTACTCTCCCCTCCAACATCTCCAGTGGTCTTGTTCTGCATGGGTTCTGATCCTCGGCTTGGCCCAGCTGGTAGACCCCTAACCACCATCTACAGAGCACAATCAGACCCTGGATTCAGAAAGGTAGGGAAAAGTCTGTGTCCTCAAAGAGCTTTACTTCAAGTGCAGGAATTCATAGTTGTGTGGACAACAGACAACTGTATCTATAATGCTTTCTCAAACACATCATGGATTGGCCTTTACAAGGGCTCTACAAGAGGCAGTGTTATTATTCCCCTTTACGGATGAGGAAATCGAGACTGGGGTAGGAAGGCTTATTCACTGCTTTTTCCAAGGTTGCCTGTCTAGCAAATGACAGACTGAAGCCTGAATCTTTCTAGTGACTTTCTACTTAAAGATGATGGTGGGAAGACTGGGGGCCAGCACAGAGAACCAGAGACAGAGGACACAAGAGAGCAGCAGCAACAGGACAAATGCCAACATTAGGGAGGGTGGCACAGCAGGGCTAGAGGGAGCCACAGCCCCTGTAGGTGGGCTGATGTAGTCCAAGAAGCAGAAGCCCTGTTGGAGCCAAAGCATGCTTGCTGGGGAGGAGAGGAAAAGGGCGGGCATCAACTCCCTCCCTCTGCTGAATTGTGGAGGTTGAAGATCAGTCTAAGAGAGAACTTCCCCCCTGCCTCCTGAGCCAGTCTCCCTCAAGGTCCTAGCCTCCACCTCTGCAGCCTTGCTTGTCATTTAACAGAGCAGGTAGGGCAGGGCTCCAAACCCAGGTGACCATGGAGCAAGTACCTTGGCACCCTTGTCTGGTCAAAAGTCTGGGAAGGAAGGGCTCCAGGAGGGGAGCTCATGGGAAGAAAGGAGGCACCAGAGGTGAAGAAGGGGACTTGACTTTGCTACTCACCTCTCCCGGTTGTCCTTTCTTCCTGGTCCCAATTGTCCTAATAGAATGACTAACAAGCAAATTAGCTATTTGGGGATCTTTTGCAGAAAGTCTCACCACTTAACCCTAGGAACTTCCAGCATAGTTGTGTTGTTTCGGTTTTGTTGTTGTTGTTTTGCGGTATTGAGAATTGAAACCAGGACCTTCACACTAAGCTATATCATCAACTTTTTTTTCTTTTGAAAAAAAAAGCATCTCACTAAATTGCCCAGCCTGGGCTTGAACTTGTGATCCTCCTGCCTCAGCCTCTCAGAGTGCTGGGATTAGAGGAATGTAGCACTACACCTGGTGCTAGCATGGCTTTAAGCAGGGTGGGTGTGACTTTACAGAGGCGCTCCATACAGGCTGGAGAAATTAGTGAGTCTCCTACGATTCCAGAGAAATAGTGGGCAACTGACCCAAGAACTCACTCTCATGACCAAAGGTCAGCTCATTTGTGGTTCTCACTGTCTCTACCCTCTTGAGTTCCCAAGAAACTAAGCAGAAGATCATCACCAAGATGTGAAGTTCAACGTAGGTAGTGTAACTTTCAGTCCAAATATTAATAAAGTGAGTCTTTATGTGGCAGAGAGGATACCACGAAGTATCTGAGAGCTAGTGAAACTTAGGGGAAGGCATAATAACAGTCTCCTATTGACAGCCGTCTCTAACCAAGGCACATGTATGAGCATGCAGATGCACATCCTCCCTGTTTACAATTAAGTGATGGAGCAGGTGTAAAAGTACTTCAAAAAGAAGTGAAAACTCATGAAGACGCTATTATCACTAGGTTGATAATTATTGAAAATATTCAGGGGACATCTGTCACTGAAAAATGGGGGATGAGTGTCCAAGACATTGGGTTTCCTCACAGTAATAGGGAGTGGAGTGTACTGAAGGAATAAAATGAAGAAATGGCCGTGTGCCCTCTAGGATCTGAGTCCCGGTGTCCCCTCTCTAGCAGAACAGAATGTAGCCATGGCCCACCAGACATGAAGGGGGAACTGATCTGAATTCTAGAGGCTGTGAGGATTCTGAGAGGACATCTTGTCCATGGCTCCCTTGTCCTTTAGAGACATTTCAAAACCCTCCTTGGAAAATGAAAGAATCTCATCTTAGAGATTTCCTTTGCCTCGCCTATCTTCCATCTCTAAGAAAATCCAACACAACAACATCTCTTAGCTACCTATTTTTACAAGATACAATCCGCAGTGCCTGTCAGTCCTTTCTTATCGCTCCCCTGCGATCCTGATGCTGCAACACGAACCCATTGCCTTTTGTTCTGGCCTTCTAAAACCAGCGTGGCTTCCATCCTGCCTTATTCCCTATTTCCGAGGCAGGGAAATTAGAAGGCGATGATTCACTACCAGGCTGCAGACTGTGGCTGTGTGTGCTGAAGGTCTCAAGAGGGGACCACATGGTGCCAGGGATTGCCTGCCTGCCTCCAGCAGAGAGGACCTTGGCGAGTGAGACACAATGGCAGCTCACACCTGTGTCACAACTTCCAGCCACAGACACTTGCTCATCCGTGCAGTCCCAGCCCAACCCACAGGGCAGGACCATGAACACTGGGCAGCCCTGCCCAAGGCCCTTCCCTCCTCTTCCCCAAGGTATCTTTAAGAAGACTCCCACCCCCAACCCCTCCCCTGCAACCTTGGGTGCCATCTCTGTACTCTGTCTCCAACCTAAGAGGGGACAAAAGCAAAGGAGCCAGATAGGGAGCCTCTATGAGCCATCTTTTTTTTCTTTTGCGGCACAGGGGACTGAACTCTCAACCTTGCACTTGCCAGGCAGGCGCTAATGCCACTGAGCTAGATCCCCGGCCCTGGTGTTTTTGAGACAGGGTCTCACTATGCCATGCAGGCTGGCCTTGAGCTCATTCTGTAGCCCAGGCTGGTCTCGAACTCACAACGATCCGCCTGTCTCAGCCTCCCGAGTGCTGGGATTACAGGCGTGAGCCACCAC
>RJWT010011640.1:0-23109 GCA_004365215.1 Cuniculus paca
AATTCCTCCCCTTTGACTTTCCCAATATGTATTGTGCATTTTGGATCCCACTAACACCTTTAGGTTGTTATGCTATGGAGACAACACAAAATTCACCCTTGTGACTCTGATCCATTACATCCATGAGCACTATTACCAGTTGCCTCTATCTACCTACAAGAGCCTTGAGGTTATCTTCCTTTATAGCTGAGTAGGTTTCTATCACATAAAATACCATGTCTTTCTTATCCATTTGAGCAGGAATTATTTTTAAAAAGCTACCTTTTGGGAAGCACTTGGCAGATGGTGGGTAAAAGATTTTGCATTATGGCCACAGCTAAGAAGTAACCAAATCCAAATGAAAAAGAAATGAAAGAAAGAAAAAGTTGCTATCCTAGAACAGAACCCTAGCTCCTAAGAAACTCCTTAAAATTGCTAGAAAAAACCTGTCTCATCCAAAGAGTAATAATAATTGAAGAAGAAAAAAAAAAAAAACAGGATTCACACCAAGATATAAAATGCATAAAAAGGATAAAAATAAAATAAAAAAGTGGCAAATGAACCTAACAGAACAATGTAGTCATGCAATAGATGAAAATCACCAAATATTTTTCCACTAACAATGTAATGGTTAATTTTTATTTTTTTTTAAACCAGGAATTGAACTCAGGACCTCACACTTGCCAGGCAGGCGCTGTGTCACTGAGCAATATCCCCAGCCTGTAATGGTTAATCTTGATTGTTAATGTGAATGCCTTAAAAGATGCTTAGGCAATCAGTAAAGCACATTTGTGGGTATGTCTGAGTGGGTCATGAACTTGGGGACTACATGAGGTCCCTGGCTGCTGCTTCTTGGCATTCTTCCCTTAGTCTGCTTCCCAGATGCCATCAGTTGAATAGCTTTCACTCACCATGATGTTTTTCCCTTGGAGCCAGCAGACCATGTATTGAGATCTCTGAAACTTAGACCCAAAAATAAAACTCTCTTCCTTCAGATTTTGGGATATCAGGTATCTTTTCCTAGCAACAGGAAAGTTGACTAACAGAAATATACAAAAGCAAAGTAAGCAACTCTCTCTATAAAACATGAGAACGAAACAGGTAGAAAACAGATACAAATACATTTAAAAACATGGTAAGATAATGAAAAAAATGTAAAATGTCACAGTTGAGGGAAAAGAAAAACAAAATTTAAAAAATCTCAGAAATGAAAATTAAAGTGTTAGAGAAAAATCTAATGATATAGTAAGTGAACAGGATCAAAGACTTAGGGAAACTTAAAAAACAGAAATATGCAGTTTAAAAAGATATCTAAGAAAATGAGAGACATGAAAACTATACTAAGGCAACATATGCTTACTTAAAAGAAAATCCAAAGTACACAATAATTAAAAGGCTACGATACTGGCATTTAACACAGTTAACTGCAGACAGCTCTGCTGGTATATAGTGATACCTCAGTTCACTAACTCAATTCTCTCCACTATTCTGGGGACAAACCAAACTGGATGAGAACTGAATCAAACTTCCCCATTTGGTCAACATTAAACCTAACCACTGAATCTGATTTAGTTCTCATCCAACTGTCTGTGACCAGAATTGTAGAAGAATGAAATTCGTGAACCTAAGTACCACTGTAACTACAAAATAATCTAAAACAAAGATAAAATTCTTAAACAGCCCAAGGAAAATGCATTTGAAGGGAATTAACAGACGTGACAGCACATTTTTCAACAGCAACACTGGAAGCCACTAAATAGTGGACTAATACTCAAAATATATTAAAAGAAAATAATTACCAATCCATAATTCCACATTTAGCAAAAATATTCTTCCTAAAAAGTGGCTAATTTTTCAGGCAAACAAAAACTGTGAGCTAACCTGCATTAGAAGAAACTCTAAAATATTGTACTGAGGCTGAGGGAATACGATACTAGGACTAAGATCTAAGACATAAACAGTAATAAATGGAGGAAAAATCAGTAGATATTTCGGTAAAATCAATGAACACTGTATAAAACAACAGCGATACTTTACAAGGTCTTCAAATATGAAATAAAAGAGACAATATAGAGCATAGCGATATGAAGTTTGAGTTCAACCAAGCTAAAAGTCCACTAATTCTTTGTATGGGCAGAGAGAAAAGGTGCTGACCAGTTTTGTTAAGTTAATTGTGTATTTGCTGTAATTTTTCTTTTTCTTTTTTTTTTTTTTTTTTGCAGCACCAGGGATTGAACTCATAACCTCGCGCTTGCCAGGCAAGTGCTTAGGCCACTGAGCCAAATCCCTGGCCCTTGTCTTTTTGAGACAGGGTGTCACTATGCCGTTCAGGCTGGCTTTGAGCTCACTTTGTAGCCCAGGCTGGTCTCGAACTCACAATGATCCTCCTGTCTCAGCTTCCCAAGTGCTGGGATTATAGGCGTGAGCCACCACGCCCGGCTTAATTTTTCCACTAATCAAAAATAATATAATATAAACACAGTATATTATAGCCAAATAAACATAAAAGAATAAAAAGTTAAAAGGTGAGAAACAATAATCAAAAAGACAAAATAAACAAATATGACAAAGTATAGAAAGTCACATGGTAGGTTTAAGGCCATATATTTATCAGTAATTCAATCAGGTAAGTGAAATTTTTAGTGTTCAAATTAAAAGAAAGGCAGTACCACTAGATTAAAAGAAATTCAAATTAACTTATTTCTTTTAAAAAGCACACAAAGGTTGAAAACAAAAAATCAGAAAATATGCATTGCAAATACTAAATGAAATCAATGTTTTAATACAAGACACTTCATACTTTAAGGCTTTACTAGACATAAAAATATTTAATTAAAAATAAAAGAATTAAAAACTTATATGTAACTAAATACATGACATCAAAATATATGAAACAAAAACTGTCAGAAGTATAAGGAGATGCAGAATTTCATAATCACAGTGAAGAGTGTTAAAAATATTGTTCTCAGTTACTCAGAGAATCAAACAGAACATCATTATTGATAAAGAATGATCTTTAGTTGTTGGGGACAGTGTTCTATAAATGTTCAGTTGGTCAGATTTGCTAATATATGCATTGGGCGCATGTGTGTGTGTGTGATTTGAGGCAAGTACAGAGAACAATAAAGGATGAGTAGAAAGAAACAAGCAAATGGATCTCTTGCAATAGAGAAATGGTCCAAAGACAAAGGCTGAGAAGAAGGAAAGGGGAAATAAGTAGAATAAAGATAGGTACAGTAACCTAATAATCTCAATGAATGTAAACATTATATGCTATAACATGAGCTAAGACTAATAATATCAACAAGAATGAAAATCAGAACAGGAAAATTAGAGGAAAGAGGGAGAGATAAGGGAAGATTTTTTAAAAAAAGAAACAAACTGTAGTATGTACATGTACCCACTTCCCATGTTGAAAACTGCATGTACTACAAACATGTACTAATAAAATTTTAAAAGTTAAAAAATTATAGTAGAAATCAATAAGGAAAATAACCACAGAATCTTGATGTATTTAGAAATTAAAAACTACATTTCTATATGATTCATGAAAGAGTCATTTCATGTCATAATTCGAACACTGACCTGAACAAAAATGAAAATACTTCATAGCACAATGAAAACTAAACAGAGGGAATTTTATATGCTTAAATGCATATGGACAAAAATGAAAATACTTCATAATTCAACTAAAACTTAAGTAGAGGGAATTTTATAACCTTAAATACATATGTGGAGAATTTTCAAAGACTGAAAATTAATCAGTTAAGTATCCATCTTAAGATAGTTCAGTCAGCAAATTAATCTTGAAAAAAGGATCACCAAAACAAAAGCTGTTCTCTCAAAAAGACTAGTGAACTTAATAAACTTCTGGTGAGAATGATGGTGAGAATGATGGAAGATAAAGGGAAATAACATATAAATAACCAACATAACGAACAAAAGCTGGTTGTGGTGGCATATGTCTAAGGAGGTTGAGGCAGGAGGATTGCTATGAGTTTGAGGCGAGCTGGGCTACATAAGTGAGTTCAAGGCCAGACTGAGCTACACAGGAAGACCCTGTCTTGAAAAAAACAAACAGAACAAAACTACCTACCCCAGAAAATTCTACAGATTAAGAAAGGACTATTAGGTATACTTTAATGTACAGAAGCTTGAAATTTTAGATGAAACAGGTATTTCTAAAACATAACATTAAAGTTGACTCAAGCAATCTTGATTAATCTGACAACATCTAAAGAAACTGAGTTGATATGTAAAAATTATTCCCACCAAGCAGATTCAAGCACAGATTGCTCCACCAGTAAATTCTACCAAGAATACAAGACAGGAATCATTCAAATGCTAACACATATTCAGAGAACAAGAATAAACTTGATTAACTTTTCAACCTATTATATGATACTAGGATAACAGTGATACCTGAAAGGAACATAAGAGAATGTAGAATTGTAAGGCTTTCTTGCTCATAAAAATAGGAAGAATGCTAACAAAACATTAATCAATCTAAATACAAGATTCAAAAAAAAATACGACCTTTGTTTCTTTTTTATTAATGTGTTTATATTCCCCAGTACTTATCACCACCTCAGCTCCACATACCATCAAGCCATTAGATTCTCCTAAGAAGCACACAACCTAGAATGCTTGCACGGGCAGGGCAGCTGACAGTAGAGATCAGGCTCCTATGAGAACATAATGTTGCCACTGATCTGACAGGAGGTGGAGCTCAGGGCAGTATTCTGAGCAATGAGAAAGAGCTGTAAATACAGAAAGAAAGTCTATTTCTTGCCCGTCCCTCACCTCCTGCTGTACAGCCAGTAGTGGTGAAACCTATATCTTAAATACAGTTAAACATATACACACCATATGTCACAGACATTCCATTCCTAAGTGTCTATCTAAAAAGTGAAAGTATATTTCCATGCAAAGATTTGTACACAAATTTTCATAGCAGATTTACTGCTACTACCTTAAAACTGTAAAGAGCCCAGATGTCTCTATTGCCCAATAAATTAATATATAAACAAACTGGTATATCCATACTATAGATTATTACTTAGCAGTATAAAGATATGTATATTGATGCATCCAATAATATATGAAATTCAAAATAAGCAGACTGAAAGAAATCAGACAAAAAAGTACAGACAATATAATTCCATTTTTTAAAAACACTATAGAAAATGTAAATTACAGTGACAGGGAACAAATGAATGGTTATGTGGAGATGGAACTGGAAGCACTGAGAGAGAAAGTTGAATTATAAAAGGGCAAGAAAAACATTTGGGGGTGAATACATTTGTGACTTTGTGTGGTGATGTCATAGACGTCTTTTGTGCATATATATGTCAAAATTTACCAAATTGTACATTTCAAATATGTATAACCTATGAGTTATACATATTTATTGAGCTGTAGCTCAATAAAACTCTAAAAAAATAAAAATAAATAACACTTGTTTGTTATATAGCCAGCCTAACTCGTTTAAAAATTTTAAACAAGTAGGAAAAAAAACAAAAAGAAGAAAGGCCTATAAAACGAAATTTTCTGTAACAAAAAACTCTGTAAATGGAGGTTTTTGGTATAATTTTTTTTATCTCTTTGAGTGGAACTTTCCTGTTTCCACGTAACTTCTGCACATCATTACTAGATTCTACACTGTCAGAGAAGTAACAATTACTGGCTCACGAATTATCTCTAATGAAATTAAATGTAAATATGGAGATGTTTCTAAGCAAGCAGAAGAAAAATAAATACAGCCTGACGCTTTTTAAATATACAGACCACCCTTACAGATCATACTAATTCAAATACTAAATATACTAAAAGTAGTTTTTGTTTCCTCCACTGTAAGAAACTCAATAGAGATATTTTTGATTCCAACAGACTTTCCTATTTTGTAGGCAAGAACTTCTTGTTCTTCACTGTTATGTTTTCAGTGGAGCAGAGGCCAAAAAAAAACTGTTTATTTCCTTATTTGTCCAATAAATTGTCAACAGTGAGGTCAGCAGCAAACTGAACAACTCTGGAAGGGATGCTTATTAACTAACAGTATTCCAAGCCAGCTGAGCACCCATAGCAGTACAAAAATATTACTTAGCTCTAAGTTGCAAAAATATAGTATTACTAAGTTTCCTCAATTTGGTTCCCTTTTAGAACCCCAAGGATAAACTGAGTGTCTGTTGTAGTCAAAGTTGGACATGTTTTTAACAGATTTTTTTTTTTATTTTAAAGAGAGTAAAACAGAACAAAGCAGATCAGAACAGAACAATGCAAGTAATTCAGTACTCCAGAACAAAACCACAGGAAATTAACAGTGGCTACCACAGTGTCTCTTGTTTTCTTCAAAATAGTTGTTCATACCTTTACACACAATAAATTCAAACAACAAAAAATGGTATAAAACCAATCAGAACAAAAGAATGAAAGCATTACAGGTCTTCAGAATCAGACAATAGAAATCAACAATGGCTATCATATTGTCTCTTCTTTTCTTCAAAATCGCTGTCCATACCTTCTCACATACTGCAATCAAATAATAGAAAACAGACTAAAACCAATCAAATCAAAGAATAAAAGTATTATTGGACTTCAAAACATGATCATAAGAAATCAGCAATGGCTACCATAATGTCCTGTTTACTTCAAAGCAGCTGTTCATACCATCACACATAATAAAATCAGTTCTTGTAAACTCTTTAGGAGTAGTTCTAGGCATGTGTAAGCCTATACATGTACATCTATCCTTTCTGTGTTAGAGGGAATGACAAAACAAAACACAAGAAAAACAAGAGACAAATAATAACAGAGAGCCCAAAACAATAACAATATAGGCTTTCAAAACAAGATGGTAGGAACATAACAAAGGTTGTTATTTTGTATAGTTATCTTCAAAAGTTACTCAGACTACCAGATACAGTCATGCAAAATTGATCTAATCCTATGAATGTTAACTGTTTTGTTCTAAGAACTAATAGAATTAGTAGTACAATCATCTTAGCTATCTTAAGTGTATATATACAAATTTGTATCCTTTCTCTTTTCCTTAACTAAATGTCAGTCTATAAGCAAGTGTCGCTTTTTATTTTAAATAACAAAACTATTGACTCTAACTATTGAAATGATGTCATCTTCCAAAGCCGTTACCTTGGGAGATTATCAAATATTCACATTTTTTTCAAAGCCACATTAAAAAAAAAAATCAGTTTTTGTTTTTGGTACTGAGGATTGAACTCAACCTCACATTTGCCAGGCAAGTCCTTGAACCACTGGGCTAAATCCCCAGCCCAAAATCAGATATTATTAGCACTTAATCCATAGAAGTCGTTTTTGTTTTTGTTTTTTTGTACCAGGGATCGAACTCATGACCTCGCTCTTGCCAGGCAAGCACTTATGCCACTAAGCTAAATCCCTGGTCCCCCAGAGAGACTGTTTTAAATACAAATCTCTTTGCTCATTAAAAGTATCTACTAACAACACTGTATGAAATTCAACACTTTCCAAAATTACAGTGCTTAAGACTGAATACTGCCAACTGCGAAAAACACTTGGAAACAGGTGTCTGATACTGAAGGTAATATTAAAAGATTATTTCTAAATTGGCTTATTGCTAAGTAGATGGTTTCCCATGATGACAAATGTAAGCATGTGAGTTTACATTTCTCTCTTTTTTTTTAAGGCACCATTATGGATCTATCTTATATGAAGGAATTCCATAACCCAAGGAGGTAACAATATTTATTGAGAAAATCTAAAAAAAGAGAGAAAAATTAGAAAAGAGTAACAATTGGCAAAACCTTTCCTTCTTTTTGAAAAAGTTTCCTGCATATACTTAAAATCGCCCTAATAATCAAAGTTTCATACCATTTACAGCTTTCTCAATCAATTCTTCGCAAGCATCAAAATCACCCTTCAACACCAGTTTGTCGTGCAGATCTGTTAACATAGGATGCTCCAGGGCTATCTTAGTTTTCTTTTGCAGTGATTCAAAAGCCTCTGTATAGTTGTGTTGTCTGAAATGTTTTAGGCAAAGGCGAATGGCTTCCTGTTCACGGTACTACTAGAACACAAGAGAAAGCATGCAGAAAAAAAGATTTGCTTAGTTGTACTATAAGAAAAAATATAACAGTAAAAATAACTAACCTAAATTCAGCACTATGTGCTGAGCACTGTACTAGTCTGATTAGCATTGTTTTCATCTTTTAAATAGCAAAACTGAAGCTAAGATCATTGTAGTGATTTGCCCAAAGGAGATGAAACCAGACCTAATTCCAGTGTCCAAACTGTGAAAAATATGTAACTCACTACGTATTACAGCTCACTTAACATTGTAAAAACTATCTTCTACCACTTTTACTAAACAAATTACAATGCAAGTACCAAAAGCACAGAAACCATTAACTAATACACAAAGACTACATCATGCTTTTTACTCTTAAGAATAGGCTATTACATAAATGAGAGGTATTCTAATTTTATAAAGTTTTATAACTCAAAAATTATCATAAAGAAATTAAATTTTATCATCTATTAAACAGTATAAACTAGGTACTTCAATTAACTAGAATACAAAAAGCAGGAAGTTAATTTATAAAACTTCTCCCCTAACAGGATGAATACCAAAAATAAGCTCAGAAAAAGAATTTTTAACTGAGCCTGGTAGCACATGCCTATAATTCCAGCACTTAGGAGGCTGAGGCAGGAGGATCATAGCAAGTTCAAATCCAGCAATAGTGAGCCCTATAGTGAGACCCTGTCTCCAAAAAACAAAAATAAAAAGAACTTTTAAAAAAATCAACTGCAGAACTGTTCTGGAATTACCTGAGATTTTCTAAGTATGCCACTGTACAATAAGAACTAACAAAAGCACTCTATGATAATCAAACAACAATGATTATAAGCATTACCATTTAGAGAGGAAGAAAATAGGACTTAAAACACAAATCTGTTTAGTTAGCTGACTTCTTGACTAATAAAAAGTTATGAAATACCCACTCTTCACACACTACAATTATCAGAATTTAACTTTATAAATAACCAAAGAATGATTCTGTATCCATACTAATTTTACATTAGTAGGGTTTTTTTTGTTTTGTTTTGTTTTTGTTCTAAAACAAGATCTACCATTATTCTGTGTACTGTGGTTATATTAGAAACAGTAATACCTGTTTATCATGCTGACTCCAGGGTCTTGAACATATTCACATATTAAATTTTCTATCAGGTAATAACTAAGCCACTAAAAGCCATGTTCAAAGTGTTTATATCAATGTAGGTTAAAAACAAAATTAAGAGTCAAATAGGTGTAAGATAATGGCAGACTGTGGAGCCAGACTACCTGAGTTCATGTACTGTCTATAGAGCACTTTACAATTGTGTGATTCTGGGCAAAATAACTTCTCTGTGTTCTATTTCCTCATCTATAAAATAATAAAGATAGTCAGTGGACCTATCTCAGAGTGGTAATGATTAAATGAGTTATCAAGATTGATTAGAAGCTGGCACAGTGTTAATGCTTAAAAACGTTAGTTGACGAATTATTGTAACTTTTATTATTAATCTCAGTATTTTAAATTATTCACAATGAACATAAGCAATTTCTCCCTCTATAGGCATTAAACATAAGGTCATAATTTTAAAATACAATCCTACCTTGCTGTACCAGTTGAGACATGGTTGTACTACATCAGGATCATCAATGCCACTAAGTTCAACATACCAGATGCTAAAGTTAAAACTGGGCCCCCATGACAAGAGTGGAACTTTAAGAAGGAAAAAAAAATATTAACATAGTGCAATAAAATCTTGTCAAACTAAATTGCTATTCGAGTCTGTAAAGATTTATTCAACAATGTTTTCTGTGCATCTCTATGCACACTATGGTAGATGCTAAGCCTATAGTAGTAAAAAGAAACGTGACCCATTCCATTATGAGGTTTCCTTAGTTAACACAACCCAGTAAGGTAATTCAGAGTGGTCATATATATATACCCAAATAAACACAACCAGAATTAGGTGATTTAACAGGTAAATTTCACAAAACCTGTATTTGACAATAATTATATTAAACTAGATCAAGAGCACAGAAAGAGATATAAAGTTCAATTATTTATCAGTAATAACCCAATAAAAATGAAAGAAAAGGACACAAGACCAATTTCAGCTATGAATATATATCCAAATTAAAGAAAAAAAAAAAGATGAGAAAAAAATTTACCAGGTTTTCCTTGTAACCAAATATACTTCATTCCAGGAAAAGAAGGATGATTCAATAATAGGAGCTATATTAATGTAATTTATCACCTTAACAAAATGTTAAAAGAAAAAATTTATTTTACATTTACTTATTTATTTTTGTTTACTGGACATTAAACCCAGGGCCTTTCCACTGAGCTACATCCTAAGGTTTTTTTTATTTTTTATTTTGAGATAGGTCTCACTAAACTGCTAAGGTGGCCAAGCCAGGCCTGAACTTAACATTCTCCTACCTCAGCCTCCCAGAGTACTGTGCCATCAAGTCCGAGTGTTTGATTACTTTAAGAGATTCTAACAGTAAATAAAATGTAAGTTTTATTCATTATATTTTTAAAAATCCTTAATATATAAGGAATATAAAGCAAGAAGAAATGTCCTTACCTAAACATTTTTAAAAAGCATCAATAACTTTAAAATTTAGACCTAATGAAGACATATTAAATATTTCCACTCAAGTCAGAACAAGAGAAAAAGGCCCAATATCACTACTACTCAGTACTTTACGAGAAGTCTTAGCCAGTTCAAAAAGAAAAAAAATCAGATTAAAAAAATCATTACTGGCACAGTGGTATACATCTGTAATTCCAGCACTTAGGGAAACTGAGGCAGGAAAGTAAATTCAATTTCCAACTGGACAACTTAGCAAGAACCTGTCTCAAATAAAGTATGTTATTCAGTGGCAGAGTGCCCAAATTCAATCCCCAGCATGACCCTCCCCATAAAAAAGTCACTTCAAGATTATAGGTAACTCTCTACATAAAAACTTCAGAAGATCCAAATGAGATGCCTCTTCAAGTTTATATACAACACAAACATGTGAAACACAACTTGTCCTATACTTATAACCAATCTGAAAATAAAACAAGTGACCTTTATAATTGCAAAAAGGCTAAAAGTATCTCAGAATACTGGGAAAAAAAGCAATGTTTATAAAAGAAAATGTTTACTGAGAAACTAAATAAATGAAACGACATTCTATCTTCCTCAATAAGAAAACTCAATGTAGTAAACATGTCAATTGCCTTCATTATAAATTTAATGTAATCATAATTTTTAAAAACCTCAATTTCTTGATATATAACTGAACAAGCTGACCTGAAAAAGGATCACAAGAAAATCCACAATAATAAAAATAGTAATACAAATATACCAGAAAAATACAATAATTACCACATTATACTCTCATACTAATTCAAGAAAAGGAAAGTAAATTAGTAGAATAGGGGAAGGGGGAGAATATCCAAAAATTTCTGAAGTATCCAGAAGAATTTAACATAGAATGAACTAAAACTTCACATTAGTAACAATGGAACAGTGCAGAAGTTTTTAAAATATGATCCTGGAACTTCTGGAGATTCTCACAATACTTTCTGGCAGTTTCAGATGGTCAAACTACTTTCTGTAATAATACACAATAATAGTACTTTAATAATACTAACATTGGCACCAATGGTTCGTAGAACTGCTGATACCCTGTAGCAAAGCTATGGCACCAAAAAGTATTAGCAGTTCTTAATCCAGAACAAGTTGCACTGTATTCCTCACCATCATATACTTACATTTTAGTAAAAAACACAGTTCATTTAAGGATGTCTCTGATGATGCAATAAAAATTAGTCTTATTAAATCCCTATAATTAAATACACATCTTTTTAGTAGCCTGTGTGACAAAACGGAAAGCACTAAAGGATTTTTACTGTACAAAAAGCATAATGGTCATCTCAAGGAATAAAACTGAGTACAACCATTTATGAGCTAAAATAAGTGGGTCTTTTCCTGCATAAGAACAAATTATTCTTGAAAGAAAAAATGACTGATAACCTGATTATTCAGATTTGGGTATCTTTAAGACATTCAAGAAAAATAACTGAAGACTGGACTGTTGAAATTTTTTTTTTTTCTTGGTACTGGAAATTGAACCCAGGACCTTGTGCTTGCCAGGCAGGCACTGTGCCACTGAGCTACATCCCCAGCTGAAAATAAAATGCAAGTTTTTAAGAGAAAATTAGAATTAGAAATTTGGAAAAATTAGTGTCTACCAGTTTAGTTCTGCAAGATTTTTCTGATTGGAGGCAGTATTAATGAAGGTGATTTTTAAAATATTATATAATGAAATGTTTCCACACTTGAAAGATCTGTATAACTCACCAAACCATTTTCTAAATGACCAATGAATGACATCATAAAATCACACATGGATACTAAGTCCAGGATAGACCACAATACCTAATTGCCAGGCCCACTGATTTCCAGTTCATAGCTCTTTTCAATGCTTCAGACTATGAAAGGAACTAAGATGTATGGGTTAGATACTTTTCCTACATTGTTAATTAAAGGAAGCTGTGTGAGTATAGATACAAGCAGTAGCAACCAACTATGTGGATATATGAAGCACTGTAAGAATGTTTAATATGATTTTCAGCTTACATGTGCAAACAAAAATTTCCAAAAGTTTCACGTCATCTTAAATTTTTACCCTCTCTTTTCCTCTTCCTTCTCCCCCCACCCCTTGTTCTCCACTTCTCTCCTGCCCTTTCTTTTTTTCTTTTAGAAGAACTAAGGATTGAACTCAGGGCATTTACATTGAGCTACAGCTTCAGGTCTTTTAAAAACTATTTGAGTGTCACTAAGTCTAGGTTGCCTAGGATGGAGTCAAACTTGTGACTCCTCTCCTGCCACAGCCTCTCAGAGTGCTGGATTTACAGACATGCAGCATGATGCCCGATTTGTTTATTTCTTTGTATAGCACTGACATTTTTTGTCTACTATATCACACAGCAATAACCAGCAAGTATTATGAGCCAGAATAAAACATTAGTCTAATTTCAGAGTCACAAAAATATAATACGTTAAATATAGCCAGGTACATGGCATTAGAGGTTCAAATTCAATAAAATTAAGAGGGGAATCTTCCTATTATATCTATAAAGTCCCAGCAAAATATACACTTATTACAGCAGTTAAACAATTTTATTCTGATGAGACTTACTCTGTACATCTAGGGGCTCAATAGAAATATTTCTGAATAAAATTTGTTCTTTTAATACATTTGAAAGAACACAGGGGAAGAAGGCAAATTACCAAGTTATCTAATCAAGGGTATCTTACATTACAGATAAATGAACATACAACTAGTTATTAACAGATTAAAGGAATTTGTACAAAATGACAAGATGATGTTCCCTCATTTCAACTTACCAATGGTTTCCGGTGGCTTTATCAGTTTTAATAATCCATATCAGACATACTATAATAAGCCATAAGAAATCTAAAATAAACTGAGAGCTGGGGAGATATATTATTTATCCCCTTGTAAAATATGCCTCTGCTCCCACCTTAAATAAAAGAATAAGAAACTTCTAAAATATATCTCAAAAGTAGGAGTTTCTACAGTTCAACCACAAATCCTCCCAAAAGACTAATCAAGAACCATGCATCCTTTCCATAAAATGGGATACATACATGCAGCACACAAAATTAGCAGACTAAGACTCTTTCTACTCTTAATTGAGGCAGAGCTGGCATATTCAATGTGCTTTAATGATACCACTTAGGAACTCTTTTGTAGATGACAAAAGCAGTTATGTCAAGATGCCTGTAATTTTAAGATCAGTTCCAGAAGATCCTAAAAATTCAAGATTAACCACTCGGAAGAAGCATCAATTCCACTATGGAATTAATAAGTACACAAAGCATTTAGCAAAGTAACTAACACACATTAAGTGCTCAATAAGTGCTGGCCTTATTATTAGTAGTATGCTTAATTTTCCTTTCAATAATGTATTTTTTAAATGTCACCTTCCCACATACTCTCATAAAAGGCCATACACGCCCATGCAGAACCAGGATACCTTCCAGACATAGCACCCATCCTAAACTTCCACAATCTTGAGACACAGAATACATGTCATATCCAGTGGGAACCTCTCTGAAGCCCCCACAACAATGTGGACTCCAAGTCACTTGTTACAGAAGTTCACTGTCTCCCCAACTAACAAAAACCAAGACTCCTGCTAGAATTCTTCCAAGACTCAGTATCTCTTTCTGCTTTCTTGCCAAATTCCTCATTTAGCTATTACCATGGTATGAATGAAGAGTTAAATTCTTCCAGTCACTGGCAACCAATACTCTCATCTCCTACCACTTTAGGTCTCCTCTCCTCTGATCTTACCTCCCACTGAGGGTCTCCTTCCCAACTTTTAACTTCCTTTCTAGAATCCAGTCCCTCAATTAATAATGTTCCTCCTTTACTAAACTTTCCCTATACTTCTAGGACTTACCTGAAGCCAAGATTCTTTCTTTCTACTTCCACACTAAGTCCCATCAAAAACAGTACTTCAGTAAGAGCTCTTTGCCTTGTGTCATGATCCCTTTACACCGCTTGGTAAAACCTATGACATACCACCCTTAGTTTTAAATGTATAAAGTAAAACATGCAAAACTGCAGAGTAAATTAATTATATTAAAATACAATTATAAGGTAAAAATTATTCTAAGAAGCCAGGTGTGGTGGCTCACGCCTGTAATCCCAGCACTCAGGAGGCCAAGACAGGAGGATCTTTGCAAGTTTGAGACCAGCCTGGGCTACAAAGTGAGCTCAAGGCCAGCCTGAATGGCATAGTGAGACCCTTCTCAAAAAGCCAAGGGCCAGGGAGTTGGCTCAGTGGCCTAAGCTCCAGCCTGACGAGCGTGAGATAATGAGTTCAATCCCTGGTGCCACACACAAAAAAAAAATTATTTAAAGAAATGAATATGCTTCTACTTACACATTAAATAACAGGATCTAGTGTCAGGTCTAATACTTAACCATAATTTCATAATTTTTTGTGATAAAATTTGCAACACTAATGTGATAGAAAAAACTTGTAACTTTTTATTTTTAACTTCTAATCTTTGACAAGTCACAGGCACTACAACTACTATTATGAGTTACTATTTATAACTGAAAGAAATGCCAAGTGTTACGGAGCAGTTAGGGAAAAAAACGCAACTTTTTCCTCAACAAATTCACAAAAGCACTGATCTATGCCCTGAAATTCTTATATAATTCAAAAAATAAGAAAGCACATATAGAAATGTCTAAATGAGGAAAGCAGTTTGCATGAGGAAACAGAAGATGGTTACTCTCTCCAAGGATTTCATAATCACCCTGAGGAAAAAATACATGCATCTCATGGTAAGTGAACTTGACCTTTGGAATTAAAAAGACTTGAGTCTATATCCAATCACTACATTTTAGTACTTGTATGGTTTTAGCCAAAACACAACCTCAAAACTTCAGATACTTAACCTGTAAAGTGAGTACAATACCACCCATGTCACTGAGTGTTAGGTGTTTCATAAATGGTACGTACTGCTACTCAAAAGGAGTCCAAACAATGTTAAGCATACACTAAGTTCTAAGTCTTGACCATCAAGTGCTAGCTAACTTTGGACTTCTGCCCTGTTCACTAAAAAAAGAGATTTCCATCTGTTGTTAGATACCACATGTGAAAGTCCTTACAAAATTATCAAAAACAATATAAATGTAAAAAATTCTAAATAATGATTGCTGAAATGACATCATGGTCCAAATTATACCCATCCGTATTCTTTCACCTAGTACCTAGTATATTATGTATAAGAAGGTGTACGAAAAATGCACAAGATTAGAAGAGAAGAATCCCAGTCCCTACTCCCCACAGGCAACTGACTGATTCAGAGGAACACAGGCTGAGATGATAACAACTGAAGTAAAGAAACAACCTAACACTTGTATTGTTTGATTGACTTTGCAAGCCTAAAGCCAGCAGTGTGAGCAACTATTTAGAGGCTAACAATATGCAATATAGTAACTATTGTGGATTTTCTACTGTCTTATCACTATTTTGTTTTAGTGTTATTTTATTCCCTTTAAAATAAAGAAATGCACAAGACATTAAAAATGTAATAATTTCCTTCATAAATGAGAGCTTAAAATTTAATAGACTACCAATTGCTTCAAAAACCAGAACAGAACTCAAGAAAATGTCCAATATAACTACCTACCCTATCATTAGGCAGAAAAAGTTTTATCATCCTCATTTTATACAAAAGGTAATGTTAAAATGGAATATAAAATTTACCTGAAGGAAACCAGCCAATAATACCAATTTTAACAGAAAAATAAGAAAGTTACCTAAATATTAATATTCTAAACATTATATATAAGTATCTACAATTATTTGGAAACCCCTTGCCACACAGTAAGACCGGGATTCCTTACCATGTTAACAATCTGTGATCAAACTTACTCAAATCTAGTCTATGCAAACCTAATGAATAAGATATGTTCATTTAAATGAAAATTACACTGCATGATTTGGAGACAATCTGTCATTGAGTTAGTCTTATTTCTGTTTCCTTCCTTTAATATGAGTAACTGGAAAATTAACTGTATGTACTAATTGTGTTATTTGAAGCTAAACTTGTTTAAGTAAATCAGGTTCTTCTAAACTGTATCACTGTAGAACATAACTGTGAAGTAGCCAAAAACTTTTGAGATAAATTCTAACCATTTATCCCAAGCAGTTAAGTATCTGTGCTAAAATATAGTTCACCAAAAGAGCTACAGATCACTCAAGTCTTTTATCAGAATGAGTTTTTAAGATAATATAGTGATAAACCAAAATACTAACATACAGGCTTAGTTTCATGATTTCCTTACATTAATTTCAAAGAAAACTTATTGGGAAAATGTTGGAAAGCAAACGCACTGCAAACGAGTATTCACATCTTTTAACTGACAAGAAATATGAAACTATGTAAATATTTTGAGTATCAAATGAGCTAATGTCTATTTTTTTAACACTCCAATTAATATTGCATCTAAATACCATAAAACTAACATGGCTCAAGTAAAAGACATCCCCTTATCATAAGAAGGCTGACAGTGTGAATGAGGAAACAATGTTGAAAAGGTACAAAGATTCAGTTAAACAAGAGAAATAATTTCTAGATTTACTGTACAAAATGGTGACTGTAATAATGTATTGCATACCTGAAAACTGCTAAGAATAGATCTTACAAGTTTTTAACACACACATATATACAGTGTATGTGGTAATATGCATGTTAATTAGTTTGATTTAATCACTTCACAATATGCACACATATGGTGAAACATGTTGTACATCATAAATATATATAATTATTTATCAATTATATTAATAAAGCTGGGGGAAAGTGTACATACCCAATTACACAGGAAAAAGGAAAGAAAAAAGGCTGATAGAGAAGGCAAGAAAGGGCTCTACTGTCTACAGATATGAAATATAAGATCACAAAATTGATAAACCTATGCAATGGACTTTAGGAATTTGGGCAGTATAAATACTGATGAAGGAATTACTTAGTAGTACAAAGAAGGAATAACCAATAATTAATTTTTAAAAATCGTTAAATTAAATTATTACAAGAACAGGATATAAATTCTTCTTTACGGTTAGTTATTATAACAGAAACAATAGTCACAAAAAATAATGCACTAAATATCCAACTAATCTAAAAATAGTTTTCCCTCAACAGTGTTTAATACCTCGAATATTCTTCTTGCCCAATATTTCAGTTAGACCACAGGTTATATGGAAGAAATATTACTAGAAAACACAAGTACTCTATAGATTTTAATACAAAGAATTTTTAAAATTTTTATGTAATACTGTACATATGGATAAAGAAAATACAAAAAGCACTCCTCTTAACTTCCATGAAAAAATAAAATTCATAACAAAATAATTAGAGGACAACAACAGTTAATACACTGACTGTTTTGCTGGGACTTGAATAGGTATATTTTCCATTAAGAGTAGTATATTAGAATCTCATATATTTGTTTTGACTCAACAAAATTAACAGGCTTACACTTAGTAGAATCATACACAATCACTATAAAATATATTGCAGGATTTTGGATTTTATTATCATTCTTTGTAAAATGTGACTCATTTTAATATAATACTTTCAAAAGTAAACAACAGATACATAAAGAAAAAGATTCAAATCCGCAACTTTCCTTCCTTCTAAATAATAGAACCTAAAGGAAATCAAAATAACCTAAAATTTACTATTTTTGAGGATGCACTCATTACAAATTTCTTAAACTAAAATACTTTCTAAATAAGTATATGTCTTAAAACAGTATTTTTCAAACAGTGCTTTGCAACATATTAGCAGGCCAAAAAATCAGTGTAATGGATTTGACCACTAAAAAAACTGAAATACAAAATAACAAAACAAATTTACTATATACACTAACTTAAGGAATTGTATTATTTTTGGTTTTAGAATGTCACAATAAAATAACTGATAAACCTATAAAACAATTAAGGCAATCAAACCACTTTATCTCATAAAAACATCTTAGAAGGCCTTCAAAGGAGAAAACACTTAGAAGAAATTCCACTGGAAATTACTAATGCTTAGTAATGGAGTTATAAAGTAAGGGCCACAGAACTTCTTCTGTAAAAGGTCAAACAGTAACCTTTTGGGCTTCATGAGCTATATGGTTTTTTTCTTTTTTTTGTACCAGGGATCAAACTCACGACCTCACACTTGCCAGGCAGGCGCTTATGCCACTGAGCTAAATCCCTGGCCCTGTCTGGTTTTCTTCTAACTATTTGCCTCTATGTTCGGAGCACAAAAGCAGACACAGCCAATATGTGAACTGACCAGGGTAGTAGTCTCCTATAAAATTTTATTTTAAAAATACAGAAGACCTGGAGGACTTTGTCCATAAACCATATGTAGTTTGTAAGCCAATGGCATAAAGAATTTGTTTCTACACCAAAAGGCTAAAACCTTACCTATCTTAATGAATCGACAAGGGAACATCTGTTCATCAATTTTATGCTTCAAGGTGAATGTTTCTTTGTTATAATCATTCTTTAAACCACTGTGAGGAAAAAAATAAGGTTATCAAATTTGGTTTTATAATTTAGCAACACACTAAAACACAGAATAATGTCATATTCAAGACTTTAAATTCAAACCAATATTCATAGTATTTGATCAAGATAGCATAAACAAGTAGTTGTACATGGGAATATAGACCAAAACCTGTACATTTAAATCAACTGCAATACAAATGCATTACATGAGGACTAATGAAAAACATTCCGTGTTTAAGAATGTGGCTACAGTACATGGGAATGCATAACAGAGCCTAACGTCCTTAACATATTACTGAGTGTGACATAAAATTTCTAAGTCATATGAAGAAATTAAAAAATAAATTTACTCTATCTGAAGACTTAAAGCTAAATACTAGAATTTATCAAAGAATTAAATTAATTCTCAATGAGATGTCAATACTCCTTTTACAATTCAAAAGCTTTGCAGTCTTATTCTGTAGGTTTAAAATCATTTAGTTTCTCTTAAACAAAAATTAATCCATATTACCTCTCTATTTAATCAAATAGCACAGACAAAAATGTTTACAGAAGAATTACTTTCCCTTCAGGTTGCTTTAACATCCTGAAATACTTCTGCAACTCAAATCAAATACAGAAGTATTATTTGCTTACATAAAGTGTGGTGTTAGTGGACATACATGTCATAGATACATTCTACATCTCCATGACTTTATTTGTCCCTTCCACTGACTCTGATTTTTCATTCTCTGAGGTACACTTTAACACTCTTGGTACCCTGTTTTAAAACTCAAATTTACTGAGCTCTTTCCAAGACACAGACATTGCATTAGATATAATCACAAACATTTTTCATTTACAGAACCTTCTTGTTGGTCTCCAATTTATTATGATTATGCCTATCAATGTTTAGGACAGGGTCTATACTTTTACAGAATGTATTTTTTTTCTCTTCCTAACCTCTCCCCTCCTCTATAGCAAAGAGTTTGATTAAAGTTGAAAGTGACTCAGAAGTTAGCCACAGTTCAAAATTATGACTGCAACAGAAGGGGAAAAATGGAATCTTTCTTCACTGCTAGCAATATTTACTAGTATCTGGAGGTTAAAAATAAAAAAGCCAACACAAGCGACATAGTTAAAGAATGAGGAGCAAAGTAGGAGAACATTCCTTACTCCCTTGAAGAAAACCAACACAGATGTACCTATAAAAAAACTAAGACTACGGTTTGCTTGGAAATGCTTTCTTCCCCACAACATAACTCACCTAGACAAAAGCTCTGTCATATTTTCTTCATTCATTCCACCAAAGACTTTAAATTTCTTCAAATTGCAGACATGTGTTTTCTCATATTTCCCAAATGTGATATTCTGAACTATAGCAGGCCTTTCAAGTTTTAGAATCAAGTACTAAAAAAAGAAACAATGAAATTATATTCTCTTTTTGAGACAAATAGACAACTTTAAAATTGAAGTTTTAAAATTAAAAAAAAAAATGAATAAGGTTCAACCTGCACTGCTAGGTTTGTTTTTTAAGCTAAAGAACAGTATACAACAGCTTTATAAAAGCTACCAGATCATCACTTTTTCATACTAGTAGAGCCTAGAAGTTACATTATCTTTAACACTGTAGGTAGGAAAGAAAAAATGAACTAGTGAGGTAACTTATAATCAAGGAATAGTACTGAGTAAAAGATACATCCACACCATGAATAACCAACTAAGGAGTAAAATGCAAAAACTGCAATTACATATGCCCATGGATTTTACTACCTAAATCAGTGTTTCAAATCAGTGATAAAATTACAAACCTGAAACAAGTTTGGAGATTTACAACCAATGCTACCAATTTTACAAGTTAAAAAACCCAGACCTACTATTACTGGTCAGTACAATAGGATCAGTTAGATATGAAAAACACTATCTACACTCTTTTCAATTATAGAAATTGAGGAAAATTACCACTGATTGAATATGTGTGAAAAAAGTTATTTGAAAAAACAATTCAGATGTTTTGTGGGAGAGACTTTATGCTTAGGTAATAATGAATAAAGATGATAACAATTTAAAAAACCAAGTTGGTAGGCCTACATATATTGCACATAAAAATTAACTCAGACTGTGGTGGCGCATACCTATAATCCCAGCACTTAGAAGCTGAGGCAGAAGGATTGCTGCATGTTTGAGGTTGGACTGGGCTACAAAGTGAGTTTAAACCCAGCCTGAACTGCACAGTGAAACCCTGTCTCAAAAAGACAAAGACAAAAACAAAATAACAGCAACAACAAAAAATAAATTAACTCAAAATAGATCAAAACTGACCCAAAATTGATCATTTATGATCAAATACCTAAAAGTTAAAGCTAAACTTTTAAAAGTCTTTTGAGAAATCTAAAGCAGAAGTATAAATATTCATGACTTTGGATTTGACAATGAATTCGTAGATATGACACAAAAGTACAAACAAAAAGTATAAAAATTAAACTTCACCAAAATGAAAGCTTTTGAGATGGATATGGTTGCACATTCCTATAATCCCAGCATTCTGGGACACTGAGGCCAGAGGATCACAAGTTGAAACCCAGTCTGGACAACTCAGCAAGAATCGGTCTCAAAAAATTTCAAAAAGGGCTGGGATTTACCTCAGTATAAAGGTCATTTCAATTTTCAGTACTTGAAAAAAATAATTAAAACTCTACTATCAAAGGACACTATCAAGAAAGTGAAAAGACAACCTACAGAACAGGAAATTTGCAAATTACATATTTGGTTAGAACACAGAATACATAAATAACTTTTAAACAAAAACTTAAAGACAACACAATTTTTAAAGATGGGCAAAGAACATAAATAGGTCTTTCTCCAATGAAAATAAACAAATGACCAACAGGCATATCTGCTTAACATCATTAGTCATAATGGGAATCCAAATCAAAGCCACAATGAAATGCCACTTCATATCCACTAAGATTAAAAAAGGAAGCCAGGGAGGGAGGGAGGGAAAGAGGCAGGGATGCACAACCCACCATATAAAGAAATGAGAATTTGCAAAGATATGGAAAAATGAAATTCTTATATATTGCTGGTAGGAATGTAAAATGGTACAAACACCATGGAAAATAGTTTGCCGGTTACTCAAAAAAATTAAACAGAATTACTACATAACTAACAAGTACATAGCTGAATGAAGTGAAAAGCACTTATTGGAATAAGCACTTGAACATGCATGTACAGAAAAGTGTTATTTACAACACCCCAAAGGTAGAAACAACTCAAATGCCCATACAATGATAAATGGCCAAAAAAAAAAATGCAGCACCTCTATACAATACAGTATCATATAGCCCCAAAAAAGAATTATCACTGGTATGTGCTACAATATGAATTAGTCTCAAAACCTTGCTAAGGGAAAGACGACATAAAAAGTCACATATTATATGATTCAACATATATCAATAAGTAAAGACTAAACACAAAAAGTAGATGGATGGTTGCCAAAATGTTGATTGAGAGGGAAAGGAGAGCCAGGCATGGTGGCACACGCCTATAATCCCAGTACTGAGAAGGCTGAGGCAGTAGGATTGTAAATTTGAGGCCAGCCCAGGCTACATAGTAAGCAAATGGCCAGCTTGAACTACAAAGCCAGAATCTGTCTCAAAAAAAAAAAAAAAAAAGAAAGGACAGACAAGTCCTTGAGTATATGGTTTCCTCTTGGGTGACAAAAACATTTAGGAGTGAGACAGAGATGATAGTTGGACAATTCCATAAACATAGTAGATGGCACTGAATTATACATTTTAAAATAGTTAATTGTTTGTTGAATTCTACTTCAATTTAAAGAAAGAATGAGGGCCAGGGGCTTAGCTTAGCGGCATGAACACCTGTCTGGCAAGTGCCAAGTGCAAGGTTGTGAGTTCCATCCCCAGTACAAGAAAAGAAAGAAAAAGAAAGAAAGAAAGAAAGAAAGAAAGAAAGAAAGAAAGAAAGA